>CM046475.1:15434420-15521692 GCA_025506415.1 Flaveria robusta
ACCTGGAGACTCCAATCAAAGCCTCCTTCTTCAATAGCTACTGCAGCCTATTGCTGGGCTTCTTAGCTGTTGGAGCTCCATTAGTGTAGTTTGATTTGGAGTGTGCGTGGCCACCATTTGTTCTTGGTTCCTTGCACTCTCTAACAAAGTGTCCCATCTGGTTACAGTTGTAACACTTCACTTTGCTTTATCCAGTCCAAACTTGCCACTGGATACATTGCTAGGAAATTTCCTCCCTGTACTTTGGTAGAACTCTTGGTTCTGTGAGTGAGAAGAGCCATCTGCTGCATAATCTCCATGTACTCAGATCATCTGGATGAATGCAGTCCAAGTCTTCCAAAGTAAAGAGAAAGTTGCCTGAACTTTCATAAGAAGAGCTTGTCTCTTGGAATGGGCTTCCTTGGATGTAGCTCTCCCTTGCTGTCTCCGGGAAAGTGATGAAAGGGCCCTGTTGTGAGTTGTCAAGGTAGCTAAGAAGATGATGTTGGGCTTCTCTACTATCCATTCAACCACATGGAGGGCAGAACTCTTGTGGGTACTGGTTGAGCTGTGAGATGGGTTTTGCATGTTCATCTCCATTTGGTAACCGCTCTATCATACCATAGAGCTCAGTAAGGGTAAGAGTTGAGAGGTTCTCAGTTCTCTTGATGGCCACACAGTAGTGAGTCCATTCTCTGGAAAGAGAGAACATAAACTTTCTCACAATGTCCCTATTCTCCAGTTTGACACCAGTATCCACCAGAGTGTCCACAATCTCAACATATCTGAAGTACTGCTAAGTCATGGTTTCACCGGCCTGAAGGTGAAATTCTCATACTGCTGCCTCATAAGGTCTTTTTGTTCTCCTTGGCTTCCTCAAACCCCTCATACATCAACTTCGGTGTATCCCAAAGCTACTTGGCAGTTTTGCATTTCTTGAAGCCTCTATAGATAGAGTTAGGAAGAGCAGTTTGAAGAGCGGTCATGGCCTTCTGATCTACATCTATTCTCTTCCAATCCTTATCAGAATACTCAGCCACATCCTTTGGTATCATTTCACCAGCAGCAGTTGCTGAGGGTGTGCATGGAACATGAGGTCCAGAGACAACAGATCTCCACATCCTGCTGTCTTGAGACTTGATGAACCCTTCCATTCTTTGGCACCAAGTATCAAAATCAGCAGGAGTGATCAGTGGAGACTTTGTCATTATGCCGGTTTCAATGTCAGCTTTGGAGAGAGCTACCATTTGAGCATGTAAGTGTTTGTGAAACTGAGCAGATTTAATATGGTAAGATCTTACAATCAAGAGCCTGGAATGCTCTGATACCAATTGCAGGACCGTTTGTGGAGGTCAGTGCAACAGTTTTGTAGGGAGAGTTTGGAGAGTGAACTATTGATTAACACTTACCGGATCAAATAGGGAACCGGCTAAGAAATAACTAAGAACTTAAAGTAAAAGAACACAAGCAGAAATGGTTTTCAAGAATGCTGTATATTGCTCTCAAGTTCTATTACAAAGTTACAAAGTGATCAAGTGATGATTCTCTAAATACAAGACCTGAGAAACTTTATACTATATGCTACAGCCGGCCGGCTAGATACAGTGATCTAGACAACAAAATCAATGTAAAGTCAAAAAGGCAGATTGCCTTTTTGACATGTGACTATGACATCCATAGTTCACATCCTAATGTATTACAAAAAGGATAAAAGTATAATAGTAGAAACTTACAGACACCTAGACCATAGTCTACTGTTTACTAAAGCATGGACCTTTTCACCAACTTATGCAAGTTGGTGAGTCTTCAGAGTGGCAGCGGAAAGTTGGTCAGCTTTTCGAAAAAGTAGATTGGAGAAAGCATGTGTTCTCTGTCCTCAGAAGAAATTAGTCTTCTGTCTTGTTGGCTTCTGAAGACTTTGTCTTCTAAGCTTCGGAAGAATTCATCTTTGGCTTCGGAAGATCTTGGTCTTGGCTTCGGAGGATTTTACACTTAGACAGTTTTCTTTGGAGAAGTGTAAAACTTTCGAAGTAACTTTTGCAATGCATATGCATGCAAGCATGAAGCTCTTTGGCTTCTTTGGTTGCATCAACCTTTCAAGTATTCCTTACACACTAGCTTCTTCAATTCAGACCACTCATCTTGCTAACTGCCCTGCTACCCTAAGCCTAGATGATATTGTCCCACCTACACAAGGCTGAATCCACAAACGAGTGGGTAGCAAAGTTCACTTTCAGATCCTCTCTACACTCGCTGATTTCCAGCATAGCCTCCATCTCTCTCACCCATCGGTGAGCCGCAGCAACATTCCTATTCCCGTCAAAAGTCGAGGGCTTACACCTCTAAAACGCCCATAGTTACACGCTTTTGTAGTTTCCTTGACCGGTTCCTCCTCATCATCATAGAGATAACCATCTCAGTCTCTTGTTGCTCCTGTTCTCTAGATCCTTCTTTTTTCATTCCCCGAGCAGCCATTCTTCTTCTCTTTCTTCTCATTTCTTTCATCCTCCCTGATAACTTTAATAACTTCGATCACCACAGATAGTAGAATCGTCTGCATGACTTGGTGCACCTCATCAACTATGGCCTCTTTCACTAGGCCTTCAAATTGGCACTCTCATCTCCTCCCTCGGGATCATGAAGTTCGGGCTCTTTTTGAGCCTTCTCCGTAGTTCTAGCTCTATTTCTAGTGACATGTGGCCCAGCACCACGTCAACCACGACCATCACCTCGAGACGCTTTCGAAGATCTACCACCCGCTATACCTAACTCCTATAAGATTTAAATGCCAACATGATCATTCAAGGTAATAGCCAAGGTTATGACAAGTATGGGAAGTTCCTAATTACACTAGCAGGTTGTGATTAGCTACTTACCTTACCCTCTATCCCCTAGACATTTCCTATCCTGATTATCTCGGTATTTAAACCTACTATTAACACATAATTCACCTTGCGCACGCATACAATTCTGTTTTCATTACATTTCATAAAAACATTTACCTACAGGCATGTAGCTACTTGGATTGGCATCCCTTTCCCTTTTGTCCCATTTTCAGTTTAAGTTTTGGTTTTAAAAATGATTTATAACCATTTCTCTTAAACTTTTGCTCTAATACCAACTTGTAAGGCCCCATCCCTAGGAAGCCTCACAGCTGGCCATTCATAGCATAAAACATTCATAAACATAACATTTGCCGCGGAAAACATATCTTTCATTAAAAGCTTATACTTGTCTCAAAACATCAAATTCATTCCTTTACATTTCAAAAATAGTACTAACATAAACTTCTTTCCCAAAATATGGAAGTCAGACTTGAACTATCTCAGTAGCTCCCACGTCTATGCCTGCGCCTCCTCAGCACCACCACATACCTACCAACTATTATGCATACAAAGTCAGTGACGCTGAATGAGTTGTAGTTTAAATAAATAAATAAATACTTTTCATTTAATAAAACTTTGCCTCATTGATATGCGAGCATACATCAATACTTACACGTCAATACATTCATTCATTATCTTTCAACATCGCTACGTTACTTTTGTGCATTCATCATTATCTTTCACTGTAATGGATCAATGCCATGTGCTAAATCCCCAACATTGTGCACGAAGCTGGTACTACGTTGAGGCATATAAATAAACCTCCATACATTGTGCATGAAGCTGACAACAGTACCGAGATAAAGCGACAAGGATCCCGTATCATTCGTGGTCAATCTCAAGGATTAGGCCCCTGAAGCGCATTCTCATGGGCTAGCTAAGCCGCACTATAGTTAAGCTAACAACAACATGGTTGTGCATCTCTATTCATTTTGCTTGCAAGACTTTATTCATTCATTACGTTCCACTTATTTTTACCATTATCTATCACTTTCATTACATAATACTTTACTTATAGTAATATATAACATACCAAGTAAAGTCACATAGCAAAAGTTTATCATTTTGAAAACGATTCAAATATAAAGTAACATAACACATATCATAGCAAATCGTGCGAGAACCTAAACCATGCGACAACATCATTTCCTGCGAGAACTTTACTCAAGTCAAACCCTTGCACAACAAGTCACTTCTGTCGGGCGAGAACATACATGTCGCGTGAGACTTTTCAGATTTGAAATCTCTTAGAACCTAAGGTATCTAAATCGCGCAAGAACTTACGGATTTCCGCCTAAATCCAACTTATCACGTCTAAGGCTAGAACAACATTCTCAACACCATAAACAACATAATCACAAACATAAACATGCATTTTTAGTATGCATAATAGCCACAAAACATAAAACTTGCATAAAAAGGGGCTAGAAACTCACTTTCTCAAAGATATAGCTCAAGTTTTCTTTCTCGAGAGCTTCTTTCAAGCAGAAACTACCCATACATGGATTTTATTCATCAACAACCATCACTTGCTACATAAACAACTTGGTACACGAGTTCTTTACCTTAACACTTCCAATCTTCATTTCCTCTCTCTAACTTCTCAGCTTTCTCTCTCTCCAGCAGCAAGTTTTTGCATGGTAATTGAGGCAGATGGGTGTTCTTTACTTTTATAAAGTTCAGAACTTTTCGCTAGGTTCTCGCGCGAGAACTTTTATTCGCGCGAGAACTTCTCTAGTTCACGCAAGACTTCAGCTTTCTTTGATCCTTTGGAAATTTTAGGGTGTGACATGTTCATAAAAGGAATATCCTCTTTTGAACGGATGCAAGTCGACAGGTCAAGGAGGGTACTAGGGATTAACCCTAATGATCGTCTTATAATATTAATTAATCCCTGGCGGGCCCCTGGCCCAATCAGATTAATTTTAGCCCATGATTAACCCGAAAACCCGCAACAAATGACGTTTAATAAATAAACGTTTATACTAAGTAATTTATAACTATTATAAATTATAAAAACCAGATATAGTTCACAAGCTTCAGTTAATCAAATAAAGTGGACTTTAACGTTCGTTACCCAAGGTGTAACTTTTATAGTTCAGAGCTTGATTGGCAACACCAATTAATCGAACCCGTACATATTAAATCCAACAATGTTAACCTAAACCTAATCAAAACCAAGTTAAGACTTCAAAAAGTAAAAGACTTAAAACAAATTACACGTATGTAATGAATATCACCAATTCATTTAAGATAAATCTAAAGCTTATGGGTTGGGCTTAGATGACTAATTAATTAGCTACTAATACCTATGAAACAAAATTAGGAACCTTGCAAGTCACTAGCACTCTAAACCCCGAATACTTAACGCAGGAACGAGCTAAGGTGAGTCTCATGAATCTCCTTTTTACTTAAAACTTTTAGGGTGAAATACATACATTTTAAAACTTATTTTATGGTTCAATAGTTCTTGATCTTGTCCCCTAATGTTAACATAATCACTAACTCCATTGGGAGCCGCGCAATTTGTGGATAGTAGTATTTAGGGAATCCCCGCACACAATGAGCTCTTATGACAAGGAAAGCCCCCATTGAGATTCAATAATATTTGTTTCACAAATTAGTGTAGATTAATCATGCTTAGCAGCGCAATCACAAGCCCATAACAATATAAGGTATGGCTTAAGGGATGTCTTAGCACTCGGGAGGGTAACTCGAGTCCAGGTTTGATTGATACTGTTTATAGTTCACCAATGTTATTGTTAATTTATTTTAAATTGTAATATGTCTTGTGTCTTAAACTTATGAGCTCAACAACATCATGTTGATGTATTTTAGGTGTGTATTTCAAGATAAGAATAACCTTTCAGGTGATCAATGATAGGAAATGATCAAGTTGGACCCTTGGAGATTTAGCCATCGCCCTATCTATTTATTATGTTGAAGACAATTTATTTTAAATGTATTTTGGGTTTTGAAAATGTTTATTTGGATAATTTAGATTGAATGAATGTCATGTAGGCCGTTGACCCTTGAAATTAAATTTATTATAAGACATATCTATTGTATCCACTGCATTGAATTGATATTAGTCAGCCACAGCCAGTCTCGGTCAACAGGGTGTGACAAACACGAACAACAAATCATGTGCGAAAAGTATTCGTGAACAGTTTAAGAACAAGTTAATTTCTTAATGAACGAACATGAACAAGGGCCTTTTCATGTTTTTTTGATTCATTTGCAACGCTAAGTTTTCATACCAGATCAACTTCTTTGTTTTTCATCTCTATCAATGTTGATACAACATTTGAGTTTATGATAATATGATCCAACTTCAAAACAAATCCTGCTGATAATATACTGTAAAACTAGTCTAATAACATAAGACTAGTATGTAGGACCTGCGCGCTGCGTGGGGTATCGAAGTCTCGAGTTTTCCCCTTGCAGCTAGGTTTGTTATTAGAAATTTATCTGAGCTTTTTCTCCTATTTCATGTAAATACATTGAAAGAGTCAAAAATGGGTTGAAATACTTCATCCATTGCAATTGATTGGAGCAAAACTGAGTTCGTATGTACTTAAGTTGGAGAATTTGGATCATTACCTGAGAGGCACAACTGATGCCCTCAGACTAAATCCAATAAATTTGTATCTATGTTAGATTAATCTTCTTTAATCCTTATTTATATATTTAAGCCTCATACAATCAATTTCTATTTTCTCACATGCTTGTTTTCATGAGTTTGATTGTATTAGGATTTATTTAATTTATTATAACACATATATTTTCATGTATGTTATATAATATATACATACATATCTATACTACTATATAAAGCATATAGGGAGGATACAATTGTAATTTTATTCAAAGTGTATGTAACACCCAGAAGTTAAAAAAAAAAAAAAAAGAAAAGAGAAAAGTGAAGAAAAAGGAAAGAAAAAGCAAACTAACCTAAGTTGAGGGGTTAAAATGGTAGAAGGGACAAAGTTTTATATTACTTTGTTCAAAAGGTGGTATGGCCGCCCACATCATCCCCTGTACCATCTTTCTATCGATTTTCTAGAGAGAGAAAGCAGAGAATTCTCTCGGGCTTTAGAGAGAAGAAGAAGAAAAGGCTGATTCATGTTAGTTTTCGGATGTTGGGTTGATCTTGGCTGATTTTTAGCGTTCGGGTATGTGCTTATGTGTTTGTGTGTGCTCGGTTGTGTGTTTTTGGTGTTTTTAGGTGCTCGAACTCATAAGCATTCGGGTTTGAAGGAAGTCTTACTCGAAAGTTGCAAGAGGTGAGTTCTAGATCCCCGTTTTCAAATGTTTTAACTGATTTTGGGGCCGAAAATGCATGTTATAACATTTTTATTAAAGTTGGGTGTGTACCCGTATGTATGTGAATGTGCCCTGTTGGGTGGGTGTATGTTCCTTGATTTTTGGGTTATGTTCATGATTTTATGATTGTTGTGATGCATAGTATGCTAGAAATTAGGCTAGATAGGTTAGATTGATGATTATTGGTCTGAAAATGAGGTTAGTTAGAAAAGCAGTTGGCCATGCGCCTAAGTGCTCATGCGCCTAAGATCATGCGCCCAAACAGTACCCAAACGCCCAAGGTCCATGCGCACAAATAGTGCCCATGCGCCTAGAATATTGCCCAGGCGCCTAAGTATGCCCATGCGTCTAAGTCTGCCCAAATGTCTAAGTATGTCCATGCGCCTAAGCCGGGCTCATGCGCCTGCATAGTGTCCATGCGCCCAGAAATCTGCCCATGCGCCTAAGTAAGGCTCGTGCGCCCGAATAGTGCCCATGCGCCTGATTCGCTCATGCGCCTAAGTATCCATGCGCCCGCATAGTGCTCAAGCGCTTACATAGTGCTCATGCGCCTATGCCTTAAAAATTTTCTGAAATTTTGGGAAAGAGAGATTTTTAGGCTATGACTTCGAATGTTTCCGGGGGTGATGTATGATGATGTTAGGTATGTTTAAGGCCTGTTTTCTTTATGTTCCTTATTATGTATTAATCCGTGGCTTTACGTGGTGTGATTATGATAATGATTGTAAAGTATTATCTTAACGAAGCGAAAGATCTAAGATAATGAAAGTGGAACATAATGAATGAATGAATGAAAGTCATGTAAGCAAAATGTAAGGAGGTTCACAACTCCTTGAGAGTTGTCAGCTCAACTGTGTGTCATACAGCATGCGATCTTGGCTGCCCCATGAAGGTTCACACACAGGGGAATCAGTCTTGGTGACTATTCCATACGTGCGAAACAGGGTCCTTGTCGCTAAACCCTAGATTAGTTGGCTTCGTGCCCAAGAGGGGGGTTTAGCATATGACAGGACCTAGATAGAAGTGAAAGATAATGTAACGTACGAAATGTACGAAACGTGCGATATGATCAAAATGAACGATGACGGAAGATAATAAATATTACCTTGATGTATGTATGATGTATGATCATGTACGAAAGTATGAAAAGGTTATAACGAATGAAAGGTAATATATTTTTATAAAACTAGAACTCACTCAGCAACGCTGACTTTTATGCATTTTCAGTTGGCAGGTAAGGGTTGCTGAGGATGGCACGGGGCGAAGCTACTTGGCAAGATTTTGGATGGCATCCATTTTATGACTGAAATGATGTTTTTGTTATATAATGCAACCGAACTGTGTTTTGTAATAATAGAAATGATGTATTATTTCGCAAAAGCGATTATTAATATATGAAATAGTTTTTGTCAAATTATTCCGCTGCAATGATTTATTAAATGTAATATGTTTTAATTATCATGTGCGATGTACGTCCAACTGTGAGTGTCCTGGGAACGGGGCCTTACAAGTTGGTATCAGAGCCAAAGTTTAAGAGAAATGGGTAAATATTTTCAAAAAAACCTAAACTTAAACTGAGAATGGGACAAATGGAAGGATGCCAGTGTAACACCCGGAAATTTTAAAAGAAGAGAAAAAGTGAAGAAAAAGGAAGAAAAGCAAAATAACCCAAGTTGAGGGGTTAAAGTTGTACAATGGACAAAGTTTTATATTAATATGTTCAAAAAGCTGGTCATGGCCGCCCATGACCCCTGTACCAACTTTCATTCGGATTTCTAGAGAGAGAAACAGCAGAATTCTCTCGGCTTTAGAGAGAGGAAGAAGAAGAAGTCGAAATTCAGGTAAGTTTTTGATTATTAGGGTGTACTTGGCTGATTTTCAGCCTTCGGGTATGTGCTTATGTGCTTGTATGTGTGTTCGGTTGTGTGTTTTGGTGTTTTTAGGTGTTTCAACTCATAAGCATTCGGGTTTGAAGGAAGTCTTACTCGAAAGTTGCAAGAGGTGAGTTCTAGATCCCCGTTTTTAAATGTTTTAATTGATTTTGGGGCTGGAAATGCATGTTTGAACGATTTTATGAAATTCGGGTGTGTACCCATATGTATGTGTATGTGCCCTGTGGGGAGGGTGTATGATTGGGAAATTTATGATTTATGTTTATGTTCATGATTTTATGCTTGTTTGGTGCTTAGTATGCTAGAAACTAGGCTAGAACAGGTTAGATTGATGAGCTGAGGTCTGAAAATGATGGTAGTTAGAAAGTAGTTAGCCATGTGCCTAAGTGCCCATGCGCCTAAGATCATGCGCCCAAATAGTACCCAAACACACAAGGTCCGTGCGCACAAATAGTGCCCATGCGCCTAGGATTATGCCCAGGAGCCTAAGTATGCCCATGCGTCTAAGTCTGCCAAAACGTCTAAGTGTCCATGCGCCTAAACCAGGTTCATGCGCCTGCATAGTACCCATGCGCCCAGAAAGTTGTCCAGACTCCTAAGTGTTGGCCGTGCGCCCAAATAGTGCCTATGCGCCTGAGTCGCCCATGCGCCTAAGTAATCATGCGCCCGCATAGTGCTCGTGCGCCTGCATAGTGCTCATGCGCCTAAGACTTAGAAAATTTTCTGAAATTTTCGGGAAAGAAGGACTTTTAGGCTATGACTTGGGATGTTTCCGGGGATGATATGTGATGATTATATGATGATGTTATGTATGTTATGGTTTGTTTTCTTTATGTTCCATATTATGTATTACTCCATGGCTTTAAGTGGTGTGATTACGTTAAAGAATGTAAAGTATTATCTTAACGAAGCGAAAGATCTAAGATAATGAAAGTGGAACATAATGAATGAACGAATGAAAGTTTTGCAAGCAAAACGTAAGGAGGTTCACACCCAATGAAGGGTGTTAGCTCAACTGTGTGCAGTTTAGCTAACCCAGAAGGATGCACACGGGGGTCTAATCCTTGTGATTGACCAAACGTATGGGACCTTTGTCGCTTGCCTCAGGTACTGGAGTCAGCTTCGTGCACAATGTTAGGAGTCTATTTATAGACTTCGGCCCAGTAACCAACTTCGTGCACAATGTTCGGGGTATAGCACATGGCATTGGTCCGGATGAAAGTGAAAGATAATGATGAAAGAACGAATGACGTACGATGATGAATGATGTTAAAAGATAATAATAAATTATCTGTATGTACGTATAATGAATGATCACGAAAGAAAGTAAAGAAAGATTTTCTAAACGAAAGTAAAGTATTTCTATTATAAAACTAGAACTCACTCAGCAACGCTGACTTTTATGCATTTTCAGTTGGCAGGTAAAGGTTGCTGAGGATGGCACGGGGTGAAGCTACTTGGCGAAGATTTTGGTTGCCATCCATTTTGTGTAATAATGAAACCAGATGACGATTTGTAATGTACTAATGTTGTAAACAGTATTTATTAATATATGAAATGGTTTCGTTAAATTTTCCGCTGTAAATGTTAAATAGATTTTTTTATAATTTTGAGGTAATATGTGCGATGATTGTCCAACTGTGAGTGTCCCGGGAACGGGGCCTTACAGCCAGCCCAAGTAGCTACGTGCCATCAAGTATTTTCTTTAAATGTAAACCGGTATTACGTGCGCATGTTATCTGCTTTATGTGCTTTTAGTAGATTTGGATACTGATATAGTCAGGATAGGAAATGCTCGGGGTATGAAGAGCAAAGTAAGTGGCTAATCACAACTGGCCACTGTAATTAGGGACTTACTATACTTGACATAAACTGAGCTATCACCTTGAATGACCGTGTTGGTGTTTGAATCTTATAATGTATTTAGGGGATGGCTGGTGGTAGATCTTCGAAGGCTTCTAGAGGTGGAGGCCGTGGTGGAGTGGTTCTGGACCGCGTGTCACAAGAGGTGGTGCTAAGGCTGTGGAAAGGACGCCTTAAGAGCCTGAGACTCCTCATCAGGAAGGTGGTGATGAGAGTGCCAATCTAAGGGCCTCGGTGAAAGAGTTGTTGTTGAGGAGGTTCACCAGGTCATGTAGATAATCCTGCCGTCTGTGGTGGTTGAGGTGATTAGAGCTGTGAGGGAGGATGAAAAGAAGGAGAAAGAGAAGACCGCGGGAGAAGCGTGGCAACGGGAGACTGAGACGGTTGTCTCTAGTGATGAGGAGGAGGAAGAAGCGGTGCCAGGAACAGCTCGGGGCTGTAATTATGGGGCATTCCAAAGATGCAAGCCCCCGACTTTTGATGGCAATGGCAATGCTGCTGTGCTCACCGCTGGGTGAGGGAGATGGAGGCAGTGTTAGATATTAGCGAATGCAGAGAGGATCAGAAGGTGAAGTTTGCCACCCATTCATTCGTGGACTCGGCTTTATGCTGGTGGGACAATATTGTCCACGCCGAGGGTAGCAGGGCAATTGGAAAGATGAAGTGGGATCGCCGCCCGGCCAAGCACTTTTAGGTCGGTGGTTGATCTGGCGGGGAGGCTGTATGATGAACGGGAGGTGGCAGTAGTTGAAGTGAGCAAGAAAGGTGGTGGTGGTGACAGAAACTTGAATGGAAAGCGGTTTGGACGTGGTGGTGTCACTCCAAACAACAAGGTTGCAAGGGTGGATAATCGGCGAGTGACCGCATCTGGTGCGGGGACGAAGAGGTGTGGTAAGTGCGGAAAGGAGCATACGGGAGAATGTAGGCTGGGATTTAACGTCTGCTTCAAATGTGGGAAGCCTGGTCACATAGCAAAGAATTGTGGGGTGACGTAGTGTTTTAACAGTGGCGGAGAGGGTCACCTGAGCAGGGATTGCAAGAAGCCGAGGGCTGAGAGTTCCGGAGCAAGGAAGATGACCGGAACTGAAGGGCAGAAGGCAAGCACCAGAGCCTTCACGATGACCACAGAGGAGGCTAGGACGGACCCCGATGTTGTGTCATGAACGTTTCTAGTAAACCAAACTCTCGCTTCTGTGTTATTTGATTCAGGTGCAAGTAAGAGTTTTATTTCTGCTGCTTTCTGTGCAAATTTGCCTGTTAGAAGTAGAAGTATTGATGAGCCATTCGATGTAGAAACTACCATAGGTAAGTCTACCAGGATTTCTGATCTGATAGAAGGTTGTGACATAGAACTAGAAGGTCATAGGTTTCCTACTAGACTGTTTGTGATGAACTTAGGCGGGTTTGATGTAGTCCTAGGGAGGGACTGGTTAGCGGCTTATGAGGCAAAATCGTGTGCCGCAAGAAGATGATCCGACTGATAGCGCCTGACGGGAGTTCGGTGACGATCTACGGTGATAGAGTTATTACGGTTCCGAAGGTGATTTCAATGGCGGTGGCGGGGAAGTATATGAAACGTGGATGTGATGCCTACCTGGCTTACGTGAAGGATGTGGACATGTCAACACCACAATTGTCCGATGTACCAGTTGTGTGTGACTTTCCCGATGTGTTCCGAGAAGATTTAACGGGTATGCCACCGGACCGTGAAATCGAGTTTCAGATTGACTTAATACCGAGTGCTCAACCGGTTGCCAAGGCACCATATCGTTTGGCTCCATCCGAAATGAAAGAACTGATTCAATTGCAAGAATTGTTGGATAAAGGGTTTATTCGACCGAGTATCTCTCCCTGGGGTGCTCTGGTCTTGTTTGTAAAGAAGAAGTACGGTAGCATGAGGATGTCCATCGACTACCGCGAGTTAAACAAGTTGACGGTGAAGAACTGATATCCCCTACCCAGAATCGATGACTTGTTAGATCAGCTCCAAGGTGCCAGTTGGTTCTCGAGGATAGATCTTTGATCGGGTTACCATCAGCTGAAGGTGAAGGAGCAGGATATCCCTAAAATAGCTTTTCGCACACGTTACAGACACTCTAAGTTTTTCGTTATGTCTTTTGGTTTAACCAACGCGCCAGCTGCTTTCATGGATTTGATGAATCGAGTGTGCCGGCCGATTTGGGATAAATCGGTTTATCGATGATATCCTGATTTATTCGAGGAGCGAAGAGGAGCATGCCGGTCATATTCGGGAAGTGTTGGAGACGCTTAGAAGGGAGAAGTTGTATGCCAAGTTCTCCAAGTGTGCATTCTGGTTGCGCGAAGTTCAGTTTTTGGGTCACGTGGTGAATCGCGAAGGGATCATGGTCGATCCGGCAAAAGTAGAAGCTGTGATGCAATGGAAGTATCCAAAGACGCCATCCGAGATTCGTAGTTTCTTGGGATTGGCGGGGTATTATAGGAGATTCATCCAAGACTTCTCAAAGATAGCTTCTCCGTTGACCAAGCTGACCCGTAAGGACGTGAAGTTTGTATGGGGTCAAGAGCAAGAGAAGGCTTTTGAGGAGCTAAAGGCGAGGTTGACGCAAGCTACAGTCTTGTTATTACCCGAAGGAAGCGAAGATTTGGTGGTTTACTCAGATGCTTCTTATTTGGGATTGGGTTGCGTGTTGATGCAAAGAGGGAAGGTTATAACCTACGCATCCCGACAGTTGAAGGTTCATGAGGTTAATTACCCCACTCATGATTTGGAGTTAGCGGCTGTGGTCTTTGCATTGAAGATTTGGAGGCATTACTTATATGGGACGAAGTGCACTATCTTCACCGACCACAACAGCTTGAAGTACTTCTTCAAGCAGAAGGATTTGAATACGAGGCAGAGACGATGGTTGGAACTTATAAAGGATTATGATTGTGAGATCCATTATCATCCGGGCAAAGCCAATGTAGTGGTGGATGCCCTTAGCCAAAAGGAGAGACCTAAACCGATCCGGGTGAAGGCTTTTCAATTGGTTATGACCTCCGATGTTATGAAGCAGGTCAAGGAGTTTCAAGATGAGGTGTTGAAAGAAGATCGGCTTAACTCCGAAAGGATGAGAGGTCTAGTCACGGAATTGGGAGAAAACACTCTCGGTGTTAGAACCCGATTTAGGCGAATGTGGATTCCTCGTTATGGAGATTTACGTGGAAAGATCATGGATGAGGCTCATAAGACTCGATACTCCATTCATCCCAGTGCTACAAAGATGTATCATGATATGAAGAAAGATTATTGGTGGCCGGGTATGAAGCGTGAGGTAGCGGAGTATGTGAGTAAGTGCCTTACTTGCTTACAAGTGAAGGCGGAGCATCAGAAGCCATACGGGAAGATCCAACCTCTGGATATACCCGAGTGGAAGTCGGAGCATATCACCATGGATTTTATTATGAAGCTGCCGCGAACGGCAAGGGGGTATGATGCCATATGGGTGATAGTCGACCGTCTGACGAAGAGTGCTCACTTCCTACCGATCTGTGAACGTATTCATCCGAGAGATTAGCGGATCTGTTCATCAAGGAGATTGTGACTCGTCATGGTGTACCGGTGTCTATTGTGTCTGACCACGACACTCGGTTTACATCTAAGTTTTGGAAGAGATTTCACGATGCGATGGGGGCGAGGTTACACATTAGTACGGCTTATCATCCTTAAACGGATGGTCAATCAGAGAGGACGATTTTGACGCTTGAGGATATGCTTCGGGCATGCGTCATTGACTTCGGAGGAAGTTGGGACGAACACTTACCGTTAGCTGAATTCTCATACAACAACAGTTATCATGCCAGCATTGGTATGCCACCCTATGAGATGCTATACGGTAGGAGGTGTAGGACGCCCGTATGTTGGGGTGATATTGGTCAGAAAGAATTAGGGAGCATTGAGGTGATTGAGGCTACTACTGAGAAACTGGAAAAGATCAAAGCCTTTATGAAGGCAGCCAAAGATAGGCAAAAGTCGTATGCGGACAAGAGACGTAGACCAATTGAATTCAAGGTGGGCGATAGAGTTATGTTGAAGGTTTCACCTTGGAAGGGTATCATTCGGTTTAGAAAGCGGGGCAAGTTGAGTCCGAGGTACATAGGGCCTTTCCGAATCATTTCTCGAGTAGGAGAGGTGGCCTATAGATTGGAATTGCCCGATGAGTTAAGTGGAATTCATCCAACATTCCATGTATCTCATCTGAGAAAGTGCTTAGCTGATGAAGATTTGGTTGTACCACTGGAGGACATTGAGCTAGACGAGCGACTCAATTATGTGGAGCAGCCAGTGGCGATCATTGATCGAAAAGAGAAGAGGTTACGGAATAAAGTGGTTCCCTTAGTGCGAGTACAGTGGAAACATAAAAAGGGATCCGAGTCTACGTGGGAACCTGAGGAGGAGATTAGACAGCATTATCCTCAGCTGTTCGAGGAATAGTAGGTTTCGGGGACGAAACCTAAATAAGGGGGGTGGACTTGTAACACCCGGGAAATTTAAAAGAAGAGATAAAGTGAAGAAAAAGAAAGAAAAGCAAAATAACCCAAGTTAAGGGGTTAAAGTTGTGCAAGGGGCAAACTTATTTATTAATTTGTTTAAAAAGGTGGGCATGGCCGCCCATGACTCGTGTACCATTCTTTCCATAGGCTTTAGAGAGAGAAAGAAGCTGAGATCTTCGGGTTTTAGAGAGAAGAAGAAGAGAAAATCAGTTTTTAGGTTAGTTTTTGGTGTTTTGTGTTGTTCTTGGCTGATTTTCAGCCTTCGGGTATGTGCTTATGTGCTTTTGTATGTTCGGTTGTGTGTTTATGGTGTTTTTAGGTGTTTGAACTCATAAGCATTCGGGTTTGAAGGAAGTCTTACTCAAAAGTTGCAAGAGGTGAGTTCTAGATCCCCGGTTTTAAATGTTTTAACTTGTTTTGGGGCTGGAAATGCATGTTATAACATTTTTATTAAAGTTGGGTGTGTACCCGTATGTGTATGTGTGTGCCCGGTTGGGTGGGTGTATGTTCGGGATGATTTTTGGTTGTGTTCATGATTTATTGCTTGTTATGATGCTTAGTATGTTAGAACTAGGCTTGGAACACGTTAGAATGATTTGCGGTCTGAAAATGATGTTAGTTAGAAAACAGTTGGCCATGGCCTAAGTGCTCATGCGCCTAAGGTTCATGCGCCCCAATAGTGTCCATGCGCCTAAAATTATGCCCAGGCACCTAAGTGTTCCCATGCGCCCAAAACCTGCCCAAACGCCTAAGTGCCCATGCGCTTAAGTCAGGCTCATGCGCCTGCATAGTACCCATGCGCCTAGAAAGTTGTCCAGACGCCTAAGTGTTGGCCATGCACCCGTATAGTGCCCATGCGCCCAAAACCTGCCCATGCGTCTAAGTATTCCCATGCGCCTAAGCAGTCATGCGCCCGCATAGTGGTCATGCGCCTGCATAGTGCCCATGCGCCTAAAGACTTAGAAAATATTCTGAATTTTTGGGAAAAAGGGACTCTTAGGCTATGACTTGGAATGTTTTTCGGGGATGATGTATGATGCTGTATGATGGTGTATGATGATGTATGATGTTGTATGTGATGCTATATGATGATGTGATGTATGTTTATGGCCTGTTTTCTTTATGTTTCTTATTACGTATTATTCCGTGGCTGTACGTGGTGTGATTATATTAATGAACGTAAAGTATTATGTAATGAAAGCGGAAGTTAATGATAATGAAAAGTGGAACGTAAAGAATGAATGAAAAATCTTGCAAGCAAATGTAAGAAGGTTCACACCCAATGAAGGGTGTTAGCTCAACTGTGTGCGGTTTAGCTAACCCGGAAGGATGCACACGGGGGTCTAATCCTTGTGATTGACCAAACGTATGGGACCCTTGTCGCTTGCCCCAGGTACTGGAGTCAGCTTCGTGCACAATGTTAGGGGTCTATTTATAGACTTCGGCCCAGTAACCAGCTTCGTGCACAATGTTCGGGGTATAGCACATGGCATTGGTTCGGAATGAAAGTAAAGATAAATGATGAATGTACGAATGACGTACGATGATGGAAGATAATAATGAATATTATCTATGTGTACGTATGATGTATGATCACAAATGAAAGTAAAGAAAGGTTTTAAACGAAAGTAAAGTATTTTTATTATAAAACTAGAACTCATTCAGCAACGCTGACTTTTATGCATTTTCAGTTGGCAGGTAATGGTTGCTGAGGATGGCACGGGGTGAAGCTACTTGGCAAGTTTTGGATGGCATCCATTTTGTGTAACAATGATGTTTTTGTGTTGTAATGCAACCAAACGATGCATTATTTCGCAAAAGAAATTATTAATGCATGAAATGGTTTTTGTTAAATTATTCCGCTGTAATGTTTTTTAGTAGATGTTAATATGTTTCTAAATTGTATGTGCGATGATTGTCCAACTGTAATCGTTCTGGGAACGGGGCCTTACAAGCTTCATCCATGATTTTTCCACGTAAGTCTCCATAACGAGTAATCCACATTCGCCCAAATCGGGTCCTAACACTGAGAGTGTTTTCACCCAATTTCGTGAATAGACCTCTCATCCTTTCGGAGTTAAGACAATCTTCTTTTAACGCCTCGTCTTGAAACTCCTTGACCTGCTTCATAACATCGGAGGTCATAACCAATTGGTAAGCCTTCACACGGAACGGTTCAGGTCACTCCTTTCGGTTAAGGGCATCCGCCACTACGTTGGCTTTGCCCGGATGGTAATGGATCTCGCAATCATAATCCTTAATGAGCTCCAACCATCGCCTCTGCCTCATGTTCAAATCCTTCTGCTCGAAGAAGTACTTCAAGCTCTTGTGGTCGGTGAAGATAGTGCACTTCGTCCCATATAAATAGTGCATCCAAATCTTTAATGCGAAGACCACAGCTGCTAACTCCAAGTCATTAGTAGGGTAATTAACCTCATGAACTTTCAGCTGTCGGGATGCGTAGGCTATAACCTTCCCTCGCTGCATCAACACGCAACCCAACCCCAAATAAGAAGCATCTGAATAAACCACCAAATCTTCGCTTCCTTTGGGTAATGACAAGACTGGAGCTTGAGTCAACCTCGCCTTCAGCTCCTCAAAAGCCTTCTCTTGCTCTTGACCCCATACAAACTTCACGTCCTTACGGGTCAGCTTGGTCAACGGAGAAGCTATCTTCGAGAAGTCTTGGATGAATCTTCTATAATAGCCCGCCAATCCCAAGAAACTACGAATCTCGGATGGCGTCTTTGGAGACTTCCATTGCATCACAGCTTATACTTTTGCCAGGTCGACCATGATTCCTTCGGGATTCACCACGTGACCCAAAAACTGAACTTCGCTCAACCAGAATACGCACTTGGAGAACTTGGCATATAACTTCTCCCTTCTGAGCTTCTCTAACACTTCCTGAATATGATCGGCATGCTCCTCCTCGCTCCTCGAATAAATCAGGATATCATCGATAAACACAATCACCGATTTATCCAACATCGGCCGGCACACTCGATTCATCAAATCCATTAAAGCAGCTGGCGCGTTAGTTAAACCAAAAGACATAACGAGAAACTCGTAGCGTCCGTAAAGCGTGCGAAAAGCTGTTTTAGGAATATCCTGTTCCTTCACCTTTAGCTGATGATAACCCGATCGAAGATCTATCCTCGAAAACCAACTGGCACCTTGGAGCTGATCAAACAAGTCATCGATTCTTGGTAGGGGATATCGGTTCTTCACCGTCAACTTGTTTAACTCGCGGTAGTCGATGCACATCCTCATGCTACCGTTTTTCTTCTTTACAAACAAGACCGGAGCACCCCAGGGAGAGATACTCGGTCGAATAAACCCATTATCCAACAGTTCTTGCAATTGAACCATCAGTTTCTTCATCTCTGTTGGAGCCAAACGATACGATGCTTTAGCGACAGGTTGAGCACCGGGTATCAAATCAATCTGGAACTCGATCTCACGGTCCAGTGGCACACCTGGTAAATCTTCTCGGAACACATCGGGAAAATCACACACAACCGGTACGTCGGTCAATTGTGGTGTTGACGTGTCCACATCCTTCACAGAAGCCAGGTAGGCACTACATCCACGCCTCATGCACTTTCCCGCCACCGCCATCGAAATTACCTTCGGAACCGTAGTAACTCGATCACCGTAGATCGTCACCGAACTCCCGTCAGGCGCTGTCAGTCGGATCATCTTCTTGCGGCACACAATATTCGCTTCATAGGCCGCTAACCAGTCCATCCCTAGGACTACATCAAACCCGCCTAAGGTCATCACAAACAGTCTAGCAGGAAACCTATGACCTTCTAGTTCTATGCCACAACCTTCTATCAGATCAGAGATCCTGGTAGACTTACCTATGGCAGTTTCTACATCGAAGGGCTCATCGATATTCCTACTTCTAACGGGCAAATTAGCACAGAAAGCAGCAGAAATAAAACTCCTAGTAGCACCAGAATCAAATAACACAGGGGCAAGAGTTTGGTTTACTAGAAACATACCTGACACAACATCGGGGTCCGTCCTAGCCTCCTCCCTGGTCATCGTGAAAGCTTTGGCGCTCGCCTTCTGCCCTTCACTCCCAGCCTTCTTCTTTGCCCCGAAACTCTCAGCCCTCGGCTTCTTGGAGTCCCTACTCAGATGGCCCTCTTCACCACGGTTATAACATCTTGCAACCCCACACTCCCTTGCCATGTGACCGGGCTTCCCACACTTGAAGCAGACGTTCGATCCCCATCTACACTCCCCCGTATGCTCCCTTCCGCATTTACCACACCTCCTTGCTCCTGCCCCGGGTGTGGCTACACGTCGGTCATCCACCCTGGCAACCTTGTTGTTTGGAGCGACACCACCGCGTCCAAACCGCTTCCCATTCTAGTTTCGATCCCCATCACCACCCTTCTTGCTCACTTCAACCACTGCCACCTCCCGCTCATCATACAACCTTCCCGCAAGATCTACCACCGACCTAAACGTGCTTGGCCGGGCAGCGATCATGTGCCTGCGAATATCCGCCGGCAAACCTTGGATGTACCTCTTTATCTTTCGTGACACAGGTGTCAGGTCTGGCACCAGTCGTGCCATCTCATTGAACTTCGTGGTGTACTGTTGGTGTGTCATACTTCCCGCCTCCACCTACAGGAACTCCCTCTCAATCTTATCAAGTTTCCTGTAAGGACAGAACTCCTCAATCACCAACTTTTTTAGCTCATCCCACTTCATCTTTTCAATTGCCCTGCTACCCTCGGCTTGGACAATATTGTCCCACCAGCATAAAGCCGAGTCCACGAATGAATGGGTGGCAAACTTCACCTTCTGATCCTCTCTGCATTTGCTGATATCTAACACTGCCTCCATCTCCCTCATCCAGCGGTGAGCAGCAGCAGCGTTGCCATTGCCATCAAAAGTCGGGGGCTTGCATCTTTGGAATGCCCCATAATTACAGCCCCGAGCTGTTCCTGGCACCGCTTCTTCCTCCTCCTCATCACTTGGGACAACTGTCTCAGTCTCCCATTGCCCCGCTTCTCCCGCGGTCTTCTCTTTCTCCTTCTTCTCATCCTCCCTTACAGCTCTAATCTCTTCGACCACCACAGACGGCAGGATCGTCTGCATGACCTGGTGAACTTCCTCAACAACAGCTCTTTCACTGAGGCCCTTAGATTAGCACTCTCATCACCACCTTCCTGGTGATGAGTCTCGGGCTCTTCAGGTGCCCTTTCCGCAGCCTTAGCACCACCTCTTATGGCACGCGGTCCAGCACCACATCTGCCACGACCTCTACCTCTAGAAGCTTTTGAAGATCTACCACCAGCCATCCTCTAACACACTATAAGATTCAAACACCAACACGGTCATTCAAGGTAATAGCTCAGTTTATGTCAAGTATAGTAAGTCCCTAATTACAGTGGCCAGTTGTGATTAGCCACTTACTTTACTCTTCATACCCCAAGCATTTCCTATCCTGACTATATCAGTATCAAAATCTACTAAAAGCACATAAAGCAGATAACATGCGCACATAATACTAGTTAACATTAAAGAAAATACCTGATGGCACGTAGCTACTTGGGCTGGCATCCTTCCATTTGTCCCATTTTCAGTTTAAGTTTAGGTTTTTTTTTTTTTTTGAAATATTTTACCTATTTCTCTTAAACTTTGGCTTTGATACCAACTTGTAAGGCCCCGTTCCTGGGACACTCACAGTTGGACGTACATCGCACATGATAATTAAAACATATTACATGTCATAAATCATTGCAGTGGAATAATTTGACAAAAACCATTTCATATATTAATAATCACTTTTGCGAAATAATACATCATTTCTATTATTACAAAACACAGTTCGGTTGCATTATATCACAAAAACATCATTTCAGTCATAAAATGGATTCCATCCAAAATCTTGCCAAGTAGCTTCGCCCCGTGCCATCTTCAGCAACCCTTACCTGCCAACTGAAAATGCATAAAAGTCAGCGTTGCTGAGTGAGTTCTAGTTTTATAAAAATATATTGCCTTTCATTCGTTATAACCTTTTCATACTTTCGTACATGATCATACATCATACATACATCAAGGTAATATTTATTATCTTCCGTCATCGTTCATTTTGATCATATCGCACATTTCGTACATTTCGCACGTTACATTATCTTTCACTTCTATCTAGGTCATGTCATATGCTAAACCCCCCTCTTGGGCACGAAGCCAACTAATCTAGGGTTTAGCGACAAGGACCTCGTTTCGCACGTATGGAATAGTCACCAAGACTGATTCCCCTGTGTGTGAACCCTCATGAGGCAGCCAAGATCGCACGTTGTATGACACACAGTTGAGCTGACAACTCTCAAGGAGTGGTGAACCTCCTTACATTTTGCTTGCAAGACTTTCATTCGTTCATTTATTGTGTTCCACTTTCATTATCTTAGATCTTTCGCTTCGTTAAGATAATACTTTACAATCATTATCATAAGCACACCACGTAAAGCCACGGATTAATACATAATAAGGAACATAAAGAAAACAGGCCTTAAACATACCTAACATCATCATACATCACCTCCGGAAACATTACAAGTCATAGCCTAAAAATCTCTCTTTCCCAAAATTTCAAAAAATTTTCTAAGGCATTAGGCGCATGAGCACTATGCAGGCGCTTGACAACTATGCGGGCGCATGGATACTTAGGGGCATGGGCGACTCAGGTGCATGGGTACTATTTGGGCGCAAGAGCCTTACTTAGGCGCATGGGCAGATTTCTGGGCGCATGGGTACTATGCAGGTGCATGAGCCTGGTTTAGGCGCATGGACACTTAGGCGTTTAGGCAGTTGGGCGAACGGGCATACTTAGGCGCCTGGGCATAATTCTAGGCACATGGGCACTATTTGTGCGCTTGAACCTTGGGCGTTTGGGTACTGTTTGGGCGCATGATCTTAGGCGCATGAGCACTTAGGCGCATGGCCAGCTGTTTTCTAACTAACATCATTCTCAGACCCAAAATCATCAATTAACATGTTCTAGCCTAGTTTCTAGCATACTAAGCATCAAACAAGAATAAAATCATAAACATAATCATAAATTATCCCGAACATACACCCTCCCAACAAGGCACACACACATACATACGGGTACACACCCAAATTTAATAAAAATGCTATATCATACATTTCCAGCCCCAAAATCAGTACAAAACATTTGCAAACGGGGATCTAGAACTCACCTCTTGCAACTTCCGAGTAAGACTTCCTTCAAACCCGAATGCTTATGAGTTCGAGCACCTAAAAACACCAAAAACACACAACCGAGCACACACAAACACATAAGCACATACCCAAAGGCTGAAAATCAGCCAAGATCAACCCAACATCCGAAAACTAACCTGAATCAGCCTTTTCTTCTTCTTCTCTCTAAAGCCCGAGAGAATTCTCTGCTTTCTCTCTCTAGAAAATCGACAGAAAGATGGTACAGGGGATGATGTGGGCGGCCATACCACCTTTTGAACAAAGTAATATAAAACTTTGTCCCTTGTACCATTTTAACCCCTCAACTTAGGTTAGTTTACTTTTTTTTTTCTTTTCTTCACTTTTCTCTTCTTTTACAATTTCTAGGTGTTACATAAGTCACAAATTATAAATAAAAAAACTAAATCAAGTTTTCATTCCCAATGTACTATATATAACTCTACATTGAGGTTAAAGGATATAAAATATGCATATTACAATCAAACCAAACATATGAATGAGCCAACTCAACATTAAATTTAAAGTCAAATGATTACCTCAGCGAGAACCTAAGTAATTCATCTTTAACAACCAAATCAAGCGAATACAAAGTAAAAAAAAACAGTTGAACAGAAAAACAACTAATGATGGGTTTTAGTCGATAAGTTTTAAAACAATTTTCTTTAAAGATGTTGATATTTTCATGAATGTGTGTAAACTGCATCTATGTGTCAGATGCATTTCTGGAAAGAATAATATTCTAAACAATTTGTGAATTTTTAACTACATTTTCTAAATAAAAATTTTGTGGGCTCTTAAGCTTTTAGAAATATTTGACTTCTTAGGGCATTTGTGATGTATGGACCTAGCTTAACACCAAATTCAAAGTAAATAAGATTGTAAGGAATACTTGAAAGGCTTATGCAACCAAAGTAGCCAAAAAGCTTCCTGCTTGCATGCATGTACATTGCAGAAGTTACTTCAGATGTTTTACACTTCTCCTAAGAAAATTGTCTAAGTGTAAAATCTTCCGAAGCCAAGACCAATATCTTTCGAAGCCAAAGATGAAGTCTTCCGAAACTTAGAAGACAAAGTCTTCCAAAGCCAACAAGACATAAGACTGATTTCTTTCGAGGACAGAGAAGACATGCTTTCTCCGATCTACTTTTTCAGAAAGCTGACCAACTTTCCGCTGCCACTCTGAAAACTCACCAACTTGAATAAGTTGGTGAAAAAGTCTATGCTTTAGTAAACAGTAGATTATGGTCTAGGTGTCTGTAATTTTCTACTATTGTACTTTTATCCTTTTTGTAATACATTAGGATGTGAGCTATGAAATGTCATTGTCACATGTCAAAAAGGGAATCTGCCTTTTTGACTTTTCATTAATTTTGTTGTCTAGATCAGTGTATCCAGTTGGCCTTCAAAGTACCGCCGATGTAGTATAAAGTATCTCAGGTCTTGTATTTTGAATTATCACTTGATCACTTTATAACATTGTAACAGAACTTTTAAGCAATATACAACATTCTTGAAAACCATTTTTGCTTGTATTCTTTTACTTTAAGTTCCTAGTTTATATAATGTCGATTCCCTATTTGATCTTCTAAGTGTTATTCAATATCACTCTCCAAAACATCCTGTGAAACTGTTGCATTGAGCTCCCCAAACGGTCCTACAATTGGTATTAGAGCTTTCCAGGGTCTTGATTGTAAGATCTTACCATCTTAAATCTACTCAGTTTCACAAAGCACTTACTTTCTCTGATGGCAGCTCTCTCCAAAGCTGACATGGAAACCAGCATAATGACAAAGTCTGCACTGATCACTACTGATTACTTTGATACTTGGTGCCAAGGATTGGAAGGCTTCATCAAGTCTCAAGACAGTAGGATGTGGAGATCTATTGTCTCTAGACCTCATGTTTCATGCACACCTTTAGGAACTGCTGCTGGTTAAATGATACCAAAGGATGTGGCCAACTATTCTGATGAAGATTGGAAAAGAATAGATGTAGATCAGAAGGCCATGACCGCTCTTTAAACTTCTTTTCCCAACTCTATCTACAGAGGCTTCAAGAAGTGCAAAACTGCAAAGCAGCTCTAGGATGCACTGAAGTTGATGTATGAGGGATCTGAGGAAGCCAAGGAGAACAAGAAAGAGCTCATGAAGAAGCAGTTTAAGAACTTCACCTTCAAGACTGGTGAAACCATGACTCAGTAGTATTTCAGATATGTTGAAATTGTGGACACTCTGGTGGATACTGGTGTCAAACTAAAGAATAGGTACATTGTGAGGAAGTTCATATTCTCTCTTCCCAGAGAATGGACTCACTATTGTGTGGCCATTAAGAGAACTGAGAACCTTTCAACTCTTACTGCAGGACCGGTGAAGGTGTTGAATGCACTCAGATTCACAATGAGGAGAGACTTAGAAAATTTAACAGATCAAATAGGGAATTGGAACCTTTAGAGTGATACTAAGAGACACAAGCAAAACAAGATAAGACAGAACCAAGAACAACAAGTAATGCTTTTCAAGGATAAAGTATATTGCTCTGAAGTTCTTTTACAAATGTTACCAAGCATAGAAATGAAATACAATGACCTGAGATACTTTATACTACATCCTACAGCCGGCTATGGCCAGCTGGAAACACTAATTTAAACAACAAGATCAATGTATAGTCAAAAGGCAGATTGCCTTTTGACTAGTGACTATGGCATGCCATAGCTCACATCCTAATATATTACAAAAAGGACATAAGTACATAAAGTAGAAAGTTACAAACTCCAAACCATAATCTACAATTTTCCTAAACCATGGACCTTTTCACCAACTTGTGTAAGTTGGTGAGTCTGCAGAGTGGCAGCGAAAAGTTGGTCAGCTTTCTGAAAAAGTTGATCAGAGAAAGCATGTCTTCTCTGTCTTCAGAAGAAATCAGTCTTCTATTTTTGTGGCTTCGGAAGACTTTGTCTTCTAAGCTTTGGAAGACTTCATCTTTGGCTTCGGAAGATTTGGTCTTTGGCTTCGGAAGATTTTACACTTAGAGAAATTTCTTTGCAGTGTGTAAAACTTCCGAAGTAACTTCTACTACGCAAAAAGTGCATGCATGCAGGAAGCACCTTGACTGTTTTGGGTGCATCAACCTTTTTCATATCCCTTACAAACTCCCCCTAGGCTGATGCTACCAAAATAGAGAGGATGCTTAACAGTTTGCAGTCCTCATGTCTGGATTAGCAGTGTAGATCCACGACATAGTTGGTCTTCCGATACAAGAAGCTTTACTTTGATTAAGGTTGATTGAGCAGCCTTTTAGTGCACTTACTCAGGATGTTATTACTCATCCTGAGGTGTTGAGGAGGATGCCTTGGACTTCTTTCTTTTCCTTTTGTCCCTTCTGATGGCCATCCTTTTCCTCACTCTGAGGAGTGTGGCCTGCAGCACCAGTTAGACTTTCTGTATTCTCCTCAATTAGGTCATTATCCCCCATTTGTTCAGAAGAAGGGGGTTCAGAACCCTGCTGTGGGTCAGAAGATGAAGTTGGCTAGGTTGGAGATTTAGGTTCAGGTTGTGTTGTCTCTTGAGGTTCAACCTTCACCTCAACTTCAGGTGCAGCTGGACTTGGTGGAGAATGCAAGTCAACAAGCTGTCCTTCCTTTATCTTCTGCTTGATCCTCCTGATATGCTCATCCATAGTGGATAGAGACATAGGACCAAGTCTCCTTCCAGATAACCCATACAACTTTAAGAAGCTCACCATCTTCAGTCTGTCAGCAGACTTCTTTTCTTGTGCTCTGATGGTGGCTCTTGTTTTAGCAGCCTCCTCTCTCATCTTCCTCTTAACAGCTTTCCTTTGAGTTTGAGCTTCTTCATCCAGCTGTTTGAGGTACTCAAACTCAATGTATTCATATGAGAGAGGGCTGAGAGCTGCTGCCTAATAGAGTCCTATGGCACTCAGATAGGCTATCATCTTTTTTGTCTTTCTTGTTCTCTCCCTATCTGAGTTTGTTTCTCTTGAGCAGCCACAGACTCCCTCTCAGGACTTTTTTGAACTGAAGAGAGGACAGGAGGTTTCTGAAGTTTCTTTCTTTTTCTTTCTTCCTTAATTTTGAGAAGCAGTTCTGCAGCCTCAGCCTCCTTCCTCTCTTTATACAGCTCTCGTCTGCCAGTTCATCTAATTCTGCCAGGGGGAGAGAGATGATTTCATTTATATTATAATTCCTAAGTCCCAGATAGTTCAATCTGGCTGCTCTTAACTCATCATTCTGAGTGTCAGGCCTGTGAGCAGCCTTGATTGCAGCTTGCATGAAGCTTGGGACTTCTCCAGATATCTCTCCCCTAGCCTTCCTCTTCCTCTCTCTCATCTCCTCCTCAATCTCCTCAGGAGTCATTTTCCTTTTCCCTTTGTCAATTGTTGGCCTGTATGACTCAGGGTGGAGAGAGCTTTGGCCTTTTGATGGTTGTGATGAGCTTGAGCTCTGGCCAAAGAGAGGTTGTGATACACCTTCACATGCAGGTGTTTCACTGAGGGTACTGGGTGCTGAGGATGAGCCTGTCTCAAGGTTCACAGGTTCTACTACTGGGCCTTCAACTGAGGTTTCCCCTTTGAAGCTAATCTTAGGGTCTGCCTCAGTATCCAGTTGACCAACAGTTTTTCCTGCTAGCCTCTGTCTATATAATTGTGCTCTTTGTCTGAATTCCTGTAGCACCCACTCTTGAATTTCCTCAGCTAACCTGCCAGCGTGTCTGTTTTCGCTTGGGTTGACAAGAGGCAGCGTAACTAAGTTCATACCATCATGGAAACTCAAACTCTAAAAGTTGAAGAGCTCCTGCTACCCTGAGATCTTGATAGCACCAATGCCATTCTTGAGCTGCCATACCACCATCCTATTATTGGATTTTCAGCTGGATAGGATGGGGCAGACATGGCCATTGGTATTCCTTCCTCAAATAGTTGTTGAATTATGTTGGACCCTGAAAGGATCATACATGCCAATTCAAGTGGTGATTGATGGTTGCTCTGCTGGAATTCTCCCCAAGTCCAAGAAGTAATGCGGATGAAGAATCTGCTCAATAGAAGACTGTCGGCTATCCGCATTTGTTCATGCGGATGAGCATGGAACAAATGCTGACAAGTATTTGTTCTTCCGCATTAACAAATGCGGACAACCAAACAAATGCTGCCAAGTATTTGTACATTCGCATTCACTAATGCGGATGTTCAGCATCAAATGCGACCAAGTGTTTGTTCATCCGCATTTCTCAATGCTGATGACCAAACTCCAGTGCTGATGAAGATCAACACATCCGCATTAGTTAATGCGGATGAACAGAAGAAAATGCTGATGAAGACTTTTGTACTTAGAATAGTTTCCTGATGTATAGTACAGGGATAGTTTAGACATTTTGTAAAGGCCTTTTGTCAGCCTATAAATATAGACAACTAGAATATTAGAATGTTTAATTGTCATATGTTTCAGAGGTGTCTTGTTACTGTTTCATGCTAAAACCCTAGCATTCATTGTAATTTTACACCACCATTAATACAAAGCATTTATGAGTATTTCTAGCATTCAATGATCTGTGTTTATATTATTCCGCAATATAACCACTGACTCAATCATCATATTCAATCCTAGTTGATTCACATCAACTGAGAATATCATTCTCAACACCCAGTCAATTGGTATCAGAGCATTGGCTCTCGGATTCGTCTCAAATCTGCCCAGATCTGAGCGAAACTCGATTGAACTGGTGATTGAGTTACTGTTAGTGAGTTCATCAACTTCTAACACGTATTCATGCTGAAATCCTCCTGAAACATCGACTGATTCACTGTTCATCTATACTGAACCAACAACATATCTTCGAACAGCTCATTCTACCCGAAAATCAGAACAACTATATCATCAACATCATAATCTTCAAACATTAAAGCTAACAGAATAGTTACAGTAGGTTGTCTTAACAAAATAACTGTTATTGTTTATCAAATCAGTTAAAACCTTCAAAGAGTAGACTGTCTGGACCACTTGGACTTAAAAAAATCAATCTAATTCTTATTCCAACAATCTAAAACAAGTTTATTACAATGGATTCACTTAACTTTTCTGAACTTGGTCATGCTTCTAAACCTCCTATGCTTAAACACAAATATGATTTTAAGCAATAAAAAATCCGGTTTATGAATTACATTACAGGTGTAGATCCGGATTATTGGATTTCCATATGCAAAGGACCTTACATCCCTGTGTCACTCTCTACTGATCAAGCTGCTTTATACAAAACATCAAGAATACCCATTGAAGATCTAACTCTTGTTGATGATGAGTATAAGAAGATAAAGATTGACCTCAAAGCATACTCCATTCTCACACAAGCTTTGAAAATGGATGTACTCAAAAGACTTGAGAAATATGGAACAGCAAAGGCTGTGTGGGATGCATTGCTCATCATGTGTGAAGGTAGCAGTGAAGTGGCTGAAATTAACAAAGACAAGCTGGTCAATCAATATGAAACCTTCCATCACTCCAAAGGGGAGTCAATCTCAAAACAACTGCATAGGTTTGTGCAACTGGTCAATGATCTTGAAATTATAGGGGTCACATATAAAGAAAAGGAGCTGAACAAGAAAATGTTGCACAGTCTTCCTGAGAGTTGGAAACAAAATGTAACCATGCTGAAAAACACACTTGATTTGAAAAGCACCACTCTGGATATAATGATTGCAAAAATTGAAGCTCTTGAACTTGATGAAAGGAGTAGAAACCTTGGTGGACCACAAGTCATTGAGGCATACAAATTTCCATCAGAAAATCATTCTGTGGAAAATGCATTCATTACTGAAGAAGATGATTTCCTCTCATCCAGAGATCAAGTAAAATCAACTGGATTTATTGCTGCTCCATCAACCAACAAGCCACGAAGCTCATCTCAATCAACTGGATTTACTACCACTCCCTTAAGTATGCCTGAAGACCAGAGATCTGAAGAGCAAAAGGCTACCTACAATGCCTTTGTTGCAAGTTTTGAAGCTTACTTTGGAGGAAGACTCACTTCTGCTCATTTAATCCAAGAAGATCTAGAAGAAATAGATCCTGATGTTGAAGAAGAAATGCGTATACAGTGGCAGATAGCTATGATAGCCATGAGGGCTAAAAGGTTTTTCAGGAAGGGTAGGAAGCTAAGTCTGAATGAGAATACCAAACTTGGATATGACAAATCCAAAGTCAAATGCTTCAACTGTGGTATGACTGGCCACTTCTCAAGAGAATGCAATGCTCCAAGAAGAAACAACAACAGCTTTCAGAGGAGTTCTCAGGGCCAATCATCATCATAACCGAGCTCAAGCTTTCAATCCAACAATCAACATCAATATCATCATCAAAGCCAACATCAACAACCATACCAAAGTCAGCCACAACTGACCAATCAAGCCCATGGAAGCAGCCAACCTACTTCTAATGCTCTTGTCATCATACAAGATGGAGTATGTGATTGGAGCCTGTATGCTGAGGAAGTGAAGCCTCAATTTCAAAATCATGCTCTTATGGCTCACATAAATGATGGCCCAACTCCTATGCCATCCGAGGTAAAATCTAATCTTTGTAGTGCTAAATGCATTGCTGAATTGCAGGAGAAAAGGTTAAAATCAGAGATGAAAAGCTTTGAAATTAAAATCAAATTAGCTGAAAAGAGAATTGAAAAGCTTTGAAATTAAAATCAAATCACTCATCTCTGAAAGGTTACAATCACAAATTAGCTGCTAAGATTAAAGAAGAAAAGGTAAAATCAGAGATGCTTAAAAGAGAACTGAAAAGCTTTGAAATTAAAATCAAATCACTCATCTCTGATATTGAAAAACTGCACGGAGAAAAGTATACTCTTGCAGCTGAAAATGAAAATTTAACTGAAATGTTGACTCAATCCAAAGCTAAGCAATCAGCCACTGAAGTGAAACTTGAAAAGTTTCAACTTTCTTTAGTAAAGCTGCAAGAGATGCTTGATTCACAAAAGGATCCTAAGGGTATGACTGGGATTGGATACAATTCATGTCCCCCACCATACAATGAAAATTACACTGTCATGCCTGAGTCAATCACTCTTACTGAGCAAAATGAACCTAAAACTGTTGAAACTAACTCAGTAGTATCACAAATTACAAATCCTCAAAACAAACCAAGTGTTTATATTAAAACAAATGAGGAGAAAATCAAGTTAGGTCATCCAATTAAAATCAAAGAGTGTTCAGACAAGTCAGTAAATGTCATTAAACCAAAAAGCCCAGTCAAAGCCATAGTGCCATTTGTGAAATTCATACCTGCAATTTCCAAAGAAAAGAAGAAAACTGATGCAACTGTGAAACCATCTGCTGAAAGTAAATCTGATTGGGAGATCAAATCTCTAAAGAATTCAACCATATCAGACAAAATTTCACTGAAAAGCAAAGGAAAAACCCCTCTGATTCAAAAGACCAAAAGCAAAACAGATTCACCATCAATAAAATTTAAACAAGGAGTTGGTTTTGACATCTTTAATAAAGATCATGTAAACCAACAAGAAAAGGAGGATAGAAAAGGATTAAGGAAACAACATCAGCCTAAAAGAGTGAAAAACAGTAGTATTGTGAAACAAACTGCTAACAAGGCTGATATTGCTTCCTAATCAAAATCAAAGAATAATGCTCAGCTTTCAAAGCTGGTACATTTACTGAGGCATCAAGATTAACCACAAAAGACAAACTCAAGTATTGTGACATTTGTGAAATGTCAAATCACAGAACAGAGGAGTGCTATTTTAATCAATACTGCTCAATCTGTGACATGAACAATCATTCTACAAAAAATTGCTACTTCAACAAATATTGTTCTGTCTGTGATATGACCAACCACAATACATCAGATTGTTTCTTCAAACAAAAAGGATTGAGAATTCCACAAAACAAGCCCATCTCACCAATCTCATCTGTGAAACCTAAAATCAAAAGTCATTTTTATAATAAACAATCTAGGATTTCAAATTTTTATAATAACTTAGGTAATCAGAAAGAGTTGAAGAATGTTCAAAGAAATATAAACCACAACATCAAACAGACTCATGAGGTTCATAAAATAAAAAGGAAGTTTGACAATTAAAAACATGTCCAATTTCTTAAAAGAAATATGGACCAAAGGTTTGAATACTCTTTTGACTCTTCAGATGAAGTTGATGAGATGAAATCAGCAAGATATGAAAAATCAAACAAAACTTCATTCTCTAAGTCACAATTTAGAGGAAAGTATCAAGAAGTTACTGTCATGGATAAGAACGGAAAACCCAAGACCATCATGGCTTGGGTTCATTTTATGGTTGCAGGGTCATCCATACAGGACCAATAGCCTATGGTATGTGGACAGTGGATGCTCGCGACACATGATTGGAGACAGTTCCCTCCTTCATGATTTCAAGCATATTCAAGGAACTACTGTGGCATTTGGTGGAGATTCACAAGGTGGCAGAATCACTGGTGAAGGATCTGTGACAAGTGGGATGTTGAGTTTTGATAGAGTGAACTACTATGAACAATTGAACTTCAATCTGCTCAGCGTGTCTCAGATCTACGACAAGAAATATTCCACTCACTTCACTGACACTCATTGTTACATTCTGAAACCAGGATTTCAAATTCCTAAAGAATGGGTTGTCTTGAAGACCCCGAGGAAGAATAATACATATGTCTTAAACCTCAATTCTGCTGTACTAAAAGAAGAGACATGTCTTCTGCCAAAAGCATCTTTTGATGAGTCACAACTTTGGCATAGACTTTTGGGACACACAAATTTCAAAAACATGAATAGATTGGTCAAGGGAAACCATGTAATTGGTTTACCTCAAAAAGAATTTTACTTTATCGACCACTGTTCAGCGTGTCTCAAAGGGAAACAACATAAGTCTTCTCACAAGCCAAAACTTGTGAACACAAACAATTCTCCATTGAAGTTACTTCATATGGATCTTTTCGGACCAACTCATGTTATGAGCATTGGAAAGAAACAATATTGTTTGGTGATCATAGATGACTTTTCCAGATTTACATGGGTCTTCTTCTTACCTCATAAAAATGAAGCGTCCCAATTAATAAAAGATTTCATCACTAAAATTGAAAATCAAATTGATCATAAAGTAAAATCAATTAGAAGTGATAATGGGACTGAATTTAAAAATGAAGATATGAGTTCTTTTTGTGCAACCAAAGGCATTGCTCATCAATTCAGTGCAGCTAGAACTCCTCAACAAAATGGGGTAGCTGAAAGGCAAAATTGAACACTAATTGAAGCAGCACGAACTATGCTAGCCGATGCTAAACTGCCAATTACCTTTTGGGCAGAAGCAGTTAACACATCGTGCTTTGTACAAAACAGAACATTGATTGTAAAAGAAAGCAACAAGACTCCTTATGAACTTCTCCTTCATAGAAAACCATTCATTAGATTTTTTAAGTCATTTGGTAGTCCTGTATCAATATTAAACACCCGAGACCATTTGGGAAAGTTTTCTCCAAAGTCTGACGAAGGATTCTTTGTAGGCTATTCCTCTGTCTCAAAGGCTTATAGAGTATTTAATCCTCGATTAAACATTATTGATGAATCAACCAATGTTCAATTCAATGAGCATTCTTTTCCCAAATCAATAAATGGTCCTGGCTGTTTGATATTGACTCCTTTACAAGATCATTTGATAAATTCCACTTGTCTGCTGCAGGAAACCTACAATCAGTTGAATCTTCTGCATCAGTAGAAAGAAGAAATGATTTCCCGATGATTCCTCCTACCTCGACTGAGAAACTGAATGAAGATGTTCCACTACAAGCTGATCCTGTCAGACAATCATCTCAAAATAAGAGTGTTTCAACTTAGGCTGGTCCTAGTACACTTCCATCTCCTTCAGAAGAACTATCGATTGAAGTAAGAAACCAAGATCCAGCTACACTACCTGTTGAAACTGAGAGAACTTCAAATGATGAAAGTCATTAAAGTGTTGCCGATGCTAAAGCAGGAACTAGAAAAGACTTTGATTACTTTAACAACACTCCTACATCACAAGATAAAGGTGCCTCTCACCAAGATGATCTGAATGTCTCCAATCTTGATGTATCCATTGCTGGTGACTCAATAACAACCACCAGAATACACAAGAATCATCCAGTGGAAAGCATCATTGGTGAACTTAATAAAGGGGTGACTAGAAGCAAGTCAAGCATTGCAAACATCCATTTGTTCTCTTGCTTTCTGTGTCAAACAGTACCCAAAAATATCAAAGAGGCTCTTCAATACAATAGCTGGATTAAGGCAATGCAGGAAGAGTTTCTACAATTCAAGAAACAACAAGTATGGCAACTCGTAGATCTTCCCGAAGGACAATACCCTATCGGTACCAGGTGGCTATACAGGAACAAAACTGATGACCGGGGAATTGTCATCAGAAATAAAGCAAGATTGGTGGCACAGGGATATACACAAGAATAAGGAATTGATTATGATGAAGTGTTTGCTCTTGTTGCCCGATTAAAAGCCATAAGACTCTTTCTTGCATACTCAGCATCCATGAAATTCACTGTTTATCAAATGGATGTAAAGTGTGCTTTTCTGTATGGAAAGATTGCTGAAGAAGTCTACGTGAGTCAACCACCAGGCTTTGAAGACCCAGATTTCCCACACAGGGTGTGCAAGCTGGACAAAGCCTTGTATGGTCTTCATCAAGCCCCTCGAAAGTGGTATGAGACTCTATCATCGTTTCTACTTGAACACGGGTACGAAAGAGGAAATATTGATCAGATTCTCTTCAGAAAAAGAAAAGGAAAAGACATGTTGCTGGTCCAGATTTATGTGGATGATTTCATTTTTGGCTCTACAAACAGGCTTATCTGCAAGGATTTTGAAGACCTTATGCATTCTAAATTCCAAATGAGTGCTATGGGGGAACTCACATTCTTCTTAGGAGTGCAAGTCCAACAAACAGCAGATGGAATCTTCATCAATCAATCAAAATACGTGAAAACAATGTTAAAGAAATTCCACTTTGCTGATTGTCAGTCCATCAGAACTCCTGTTGATACTAAACTGAAGATCGATCCAGATTCTGAAGGCAAATCAGTGGATTAGACTCACTATCGATCTATGATAGGTTCACTTATGTATCTAACAGCTAGTAGGCCTGACATTATGTTTGGTGTTTGTGTGTGTGCCAGATATCAAGCTGATCCCAAGGAATCTCATGTTAATGCTGTCAAGAGGATATTCAGATATCTTAAGGGTAAACCTGCCCTCGGATTATGGTATCCAAAGGAAGGAGACTTCAATCTCTATGCCTACACCGACAGCGACTACGGGGGATGCAACTTCAATAGGAAATCGACTTCTGGCGGTTATCAATTTCTTGGTCCCAGACTGGTCTCCTGGCAGTGCAAGAAGCAGACAAACGTGTTTGTTTCAACAGCAGAAGCTGAGTATATAACAGGATCAGCCTATTGCTCTCAAGTTCTCTGGATTCAAAACCAGATGCTTGACCATGGTTTTAACTTCTTGCACACTCCAATTCATATTGACAACACAGCAGTAATGTTTATCACAAATAATCCTATTCAGCACTCAAAAACAAAACATATTGAAATCAGATATCACTTTTTGAGAGATTGTGCTGAAAAAGGGTTAATCAAATTGATTCAAGTTCACACTAATAATCAATTGGCTGATTTATTTACCAAGGCATATGAACCTAATCGGTTTGAATTCCTAGTTCAATCAATTGGCATGATTAACTTTGAATAATAAAAACCCAAAACATCAAAAAAATTTAAAAAAAAGTTAACCATTTAAAAACATTTAAAAAGTTACAGAAAATCACAAAAAGAAGTCATTTTGTTGAAGAATATGATATATACTTCAATTGGGAAATGATATAACTACAGTCGCTATATCATTCACTATGCTTATCTTAAAATTTCAAAAGACTGACATGACTTATTAGATATGTGGGTAGGCTCAACTTTGAAAAGAAGATACATGCTGTGATGAACTAAAATCCATATTCAACTGTGAAGCACTCATCTCAGAGTATTGGTACGTATTGGCTTATCCAAGTGTATGTGTGTGTAGTAACCTAAACACACCAGGTAATGATGCCGTATGAATCTCTTTCACCTACATCAGTTTCTTCTCTATGTTACTGAGCAAAGATCTGAAGAAACAAGCACATAGTGGTGATGTCATGATCCAAAAGATTCCCAATGTGGAACACATCCACCTTGGATGAATTAACAAAATATTACAATTCTTGTGAATGATCAAAAAGAATCCCATCATGGATAACCTTCCAAAGTGAAGTGAAAAAGAATCCCAATGTGGATCAAACTAATAAAAGGATCAAAGTAAAAGAATCCCAATGAGGATCAGCGAAAATGGGATCTCATACTGTAAATGACCTGGTCATGTAAGTTGTGAAAAAGTTCTATAATGCATGTTGTGCGGGTGGTTGATCAATGCCATGCTTTTGAGTGTGGGGTACATGTTAAAGGCTCAAATTAATCAAAAACATGATAAATATCACATGCATCATAATATTAACCAAGCATGAGTTTAAGAGGACAAACATACCTTCAATCAATAAGCTCATAACCATGTCTATTTTACTAACAAAAGTTTGCACTTGTGTAATGTAAGATTGATATGATCCCAAGAAAAGTTTACTTCCTCTTCATGAACAGAAAAGAAAACAAAATCATTACAAAAATATCTCATTTTCAAAAGTTTTAAATCCTTAAAGATCCTATCCCATATGGATATAAACTTTAGGGGGAGTAATTTAAAATTTTGATTAGCTTGTACAGGTATTTCCTTTTTTTTAACAATATCATTACAAAATCAAAAAGAAATTAACTATGTTGTGTAGAAGTTATACTATAGTATCTCAGTCTATGCAGATATCTGAAAGCATAAAAGTCCAAGATCAGTCAAACACTGGAAACCTGTATCACATCTAATATACAAGTCAATCCAAGCAAAAATTAACAATCCCATCAACAGTCAAAACTTCAAAAGATTCAAGTGAAAAGCAAAGACAGTTCTTCATAACAGTAAATGAATCAGCAGAAAAATAGAAAAGAGTTCACTCTACAGAAACATTAATTTTGATTAAGTTCAAAAATTAATGTGTGTAAGTGCATTGGTTAATGCGGGTGAAGGTAACTCAGGCATATAACCAATGCGGGTAACTGGCTTAATTCATTGAAAAACCAAGTGAAACTAATGCGGACAAGTTAACTCTACTGCATTTGCTTCAAACAAAAATGCACATACAAATTTTGAAGTGTTGAAAACTTATGTGGACAATGATGTTCAACCGCATTTCTTTATGTGGTTAACTTTTGTTCTGCCACACTTCCTAAACATGGTTAACATCAATACAGAAAGTTTGTTGTATGTGTATTAAAATGAATAAAATGTGCTTAATCTCTTCTGTCATGATAATGTTTGAAAGTCAAGAAATGCTGACAAACTCTTAGTTCTACCGCATTTGTTGAAGTAAATATGAACAAGTTGCTCTATCGCATTTGCTGCAGTACACAAATGCTGATAAACTTTGTTCTATCGCATTTGCTACAATACACAAATGTTGATAAACTTTGTTCAATCGCATTTGCTGCAGTGTACGAATGCTGGCAATGTATTAAAACATCCGCATTTGTCACAGTACACGAATGCTGTAAGTGTTTGTACTTTCGCATTTGTAACAGTAAACAAATGCTGATGAACAATTCATTACCGCATTTGCTACAGTGAAAATAAAAAATCAACTGCATTTGTCTGAAAACTTGTAACATTTGTAAAAGCAATTAAATTGACTATTTAAACCAACTTCAAAAGGTCATTTAATACTTTTTAAATTTGAGAGACTTATAGTGCGACGAGCGTTCATCACTGTTCTTCATCCATCATCATCATCATCATCACATACCTGTGATTGTCAAGTTCATACACCAAATTTCCCCTAGATTTCGATTCTTAATATTAGTAATATCGAACTAAGGTGATTATTTGAAATCCTCATGATCGAAATTCGACGGACATACAATGAACTTAGAACCCTAGGTTAACAATAATCATCAAAATTAAACTCAATCCATGAAATGATCAACATTTTCGAGTGCAATGAATCTCATGGTTATGAATATAACAACAAACAAGTGATTTGCAAAAACCTAGGTTCATCGCATGAACATGGTACAAAAAGAATCGACAATGTTGAATTCAAAACTTAATTTAAGCGTTAAAAGATGTTAAAATCAGAAAAGATCATCTCAACAAAAATGAAAAACAAAAGAAAATGGTCATAGATTGATAAAATCAAGTTAGGTCAAATTCCTATGGAACAGTACATATGATTCCTTAATTTTGACCAACTAAAGTCAAACTGAGAAATTCAACATGATGTCTACTTTATAATCTGATAATCATTGTTCAAAATTCTAATTCATATGCATCTAATGCAGGGTACAATGGCTAATCTCAAGTGGAGCAAGCTCCACAATGTCAATGGTTATCTTGACCTTGATGTACCCGAGGCTGAAGGACTTAGAGATATGATTAGATTCATCTCTACCACCAGAGTTGCTCATGCTATCACTGTTAGACCTGTCATTTATGAAAACTTCATAAGGTCTTTCTAGAGTACAGCTGTAGTTGCTGAAGTGGATGGTGTTAGAACCTTGACTGGAAGAATCACTGATGATCATTCATTAGTCATCACTGAACAAACTGTGAGACAGTGTCTACAGTTTGGTGATGATGCAAACTCACCTATGGAACTTGAAGATGATGAGATCATGACTTTCTTTGCCAACATTGGGTATGAAGAAGGTTATGAAGGCAAACAAATAGTCAAAGGACTGGTTGATTTACAATGGAGGTTCCTCATTCATATATTCCAACATTGTTTATCAAACAGAAAGACATGATGGAATGATATCCCAGTGACTACTTCATCTGCTATTTGTGCTTTATGCACAAATAGGCCATTCAATATGTCAGCCTATGTGTTCAATGGCCTGGTATCCAATATTCAAGAGGGGAGGAGGCATATGTTTCTGATGTATCCAAGGTTTCTGCAATGTCTGATCAATGAGACATTTCCTCAGATTGTGCCTGAAGGATCAGTGATGGACATTCCTCACTATAATACAAAGTCCTACAAGTACATGAAAAAGAGAGATCCAAGGAACTTCTCAGTGGAACTTTCTTTCCTCTGCTTCCTTGGATGTTACAACAGATTAACCAAGAGGAAGAAGCTCCTGTTGATGAGCAAGATCAAGAAGAAGAACAACAAGCTGCTCCTGATCAACACAATGTTGATGAGCATGCTGGCATAGCTGAAGAAGGACAAAGGCCAGTGTCACCACATGTGGATATAGGTGGTGATCTTCACACTGGGCCTTCTGTTCAAGAAGCTGAGATGGCATCACCTTGTGTGCCATCACCCATTCCATCACCACACATATCACCCATTCCATCACCACACATATCACCCATTCCATCACCACACATATCACCCATTCCATCATCACACATATCACCCATTTCATCACCTCATAGATCTCCCATTATCTCACCCCATATTTCCCCTGTTCCATCATCTCCTACTACTACAGAACCTGTTGAGTTTGGTGAATCTACCAGCTCTTCAGAGGATTCCAAATCAGCTCCTGATGAAAAGGATGAAATGATCTCAAAACTATTACAGAAGGTAGCAAGAATGGAAAAACTTCTGGATAGAAGATCTGGTATTATCAAAGATAGGCTTCAGGAGTTAGATGAAAAAGAGAAGGAAATTAAAGATCTCAAGGAGAAATATGAAGCAGAAAAGAAAAAAAAAGACAATAAGATCAAGGAATTGAAGGCCGCTCTACAACATTCAAGGGATGAAGTCAGTGGACACGTAGACTCCTTGACCATCCAATCTATAGCTATGGAAGAACAAGAAGGCCTGTTGGAGCAACAAACTGATATAATCATTGATCTGCAAAAACAGATAGAAACTTTGAACAAGAGAGTTTCTGAGTTGGAGCTACTGATCATGATTAAACAAGAATTAGAGAAAGAAAAATGAGATAAGGATGATAAAGATGAGGGGGAGAAGAAAAATGATAGTGACAAAGATGTGGAAGGTGATAGTACTTCTAGAGAGAGTGATGATGACTCTCCACCAGCTAAGAAGATGAAAACCATTGAGTTTGTGAAAGAGGCTGAATCCAGTGGAACTAAACATAAAGAACAAAGTTTGGCCATGGTGATGTACACAAGCAAACAATCTGAAGAATCCCAAGATGAAGAATCAGAATTCAGAGACATGATTAAAGAACTAGATATCTACTCATCAGAGGAATTCATAATTGATGATGAATTCTGGGATTTCATGAAAGATCAACAACAAACTACTGAACCCATAGTGGTGATTCCTTAATCTCCCGTGCCTTTGGAAAAGGAGTTGAGTTTGCAGATTGTACCAGCTATCACTTTGTCTGATGAACAAAAGGAAGTTATCAGAAGACTTTGTGAAGAACAACAGAAATAAGAAGAAACAGCTGCAAAGAACAAAGAAAGAGAACAAGCAGAATCTAAAAACAAAGCTGCTGAAACCAGTAGTAAAGAAGCTAAAATAGCAGAATCCTCTTCTGGTTCTAGTATGCAAACATATACCCAAAAAAGGAAGTATCTATCTGAAAAAGCTACCCAGGGAAAAGACCCATTGAGGAAGAAGAACCTATGAAAAAGAAGCAAAAAGATGATCCTCGAAGCCTAGCAGCCATTGCTGAATTTCTTGAAGAACATGAAAAGGCAGAGGAACAATTGAAGAAAAAGGCTGAGTTTGTAGACCTGGAGGAAGGAGAAATTGAAGGAGGCTATGTGGTTGATGAACCAATAGAAAAAAAAAAAGTCCTATGGAGGCTGAAACTTCAGTACAAGAGATGGTTGAGAAAGCTCAAACCGATGATCTGATAGTAAAAGCAATGTTTCTGATCAATCACGGTTATGATGCTGATGAAGTGTTTGGGATGACCTATGAGGGAATGGCTGAAGAGGAAGAAAAACTGAACAAGTTGTTGTATCCAACTTTTTGTGACTGAGTATGAAGAGGCACAAGCAGCCAAGTCACCTGTATCTCCATCAATCTCAAAATCCAAAAAGATTGAAGCTCCTCAATCACTGTATCCGGATCCCTATAACATGACTGATAAGGAGATGAACGATTATCTCTCTGAACAAGGCTACATAAAGAGAAAGCTTGGTAATATGAAACAAACTCACTAAGGGCTGCAATGCTGAGATTAATCAATGAAAAGAAAGAAAGATTAAAGAAGCTTGAAGAAGAGATAGTGAGCAAGAAACCAAGATCCAGAGTCTCAGCCCAAGACATCCAACTCACCCATGAAGATCATGATTCTTTGGCACCCATACTTCATAGAAATCCTGAGTGGTTTGCTGAGCCTTCTCAGATGAAGCTACAAGAAGGGCTCACCATTGCAGAGATAATTAAGGGTGTATCTACTCCCTAGGGCAAAGTAGATGTGAAAATTATTTTGTGGAAGTATGATAGTGATTGGAATATGTTTATGATCAACAGAATCTCAGGGTTGGTTCAGTTCTTCACAGAGTACTGTGCTCTGGTGAACTCCCTACACATACATGACTTGAAGGAACTAGCTAATCTGGAATTGATCAACCATAAAGCTATGTTCAGAGGGTATGAGTTTGAAGATATTCTAAAGATGTTTAAAAGGACTGACAACTTCAAATCATTGAAAGCCATCTGTATGAGGAAAGACATATCTTTTCAAAACCCTCTAGAAAAGAAGCAAAAGACAAAGACAAAAGAGGCTGAAGATGTAGTGTTCCCTGAGTTGAAGGTGAAGCCTACAGAGTCCCTAAAAAGGAAGATGGTAGCAGATACTCACACCACAAAGCCAATCTCTAATGTTTTCTATGATGAGAAGACTTATGAGTTGGTGATTGAAAGAAGATGAGGAGGAAAGGAGGGTGCTGAAATTCGATTATTCATTGGATATGAAGTGAGATTACTTGATGAATCCTACATTCACTACATCTACACCAGGCACTTCAGGGAAATCAACAACAAACTTGAAGAGGCTGATATGCTCTTCTTCCTTAAATGCAACAAGATCCTGAAGATGGCCTATGACCGAATCAATGCCAAAGAGAGAAAATAAAGAAGAAAAAGACTCCTTTGTAGTTGGCAAACATTGTGAAGCTAGAGGTTGATGTGGAAGGAGCTCTCTTAATTCATAGGGATGGGTTGTCCACAGTGTCCATATGGGAACCCATTTCTTTAAAGAAGCTGCCTATTGAAGCCATCTACACAATGAGTCAGATAAAGATCCATGTGCTGAACATAGACAAGATGTCAGACGCTAATGACTTTGTCAACATGATAAAGGCTATTTTGGATCCTTCTCAGGCAGAACCAACCGCTGCTCCTCCTGCTGCTCAAGACCCAGCAAAAACCTCACAACCTCATCCACCATCAAACCCTTGAAGTACCTAGGCTGTATAATCCTTAGGGGGAGTATTGTTGGACCCTGAAAGGATCATACATGCCAATTCAAGTGGTGGTTGATGGTTGCTCTGCTGGAATTCTCCTCAAGTCCAATAAGTAATGCGGATGAAGAATCTGCTCAATAGAAGACGGCCGGCTATCCGCATTTGTTCATGCGGATGAGCATGGAACAAATGCTGACAAGTATTTGTTCTTCCGCATTAACATATGCGAACAACCGAACAAATGCTGCCAAGTATTTGTACATTCGTATTCACTAATGCGGATGTTCAACATCAAATGCGACCAAGTGTTTGTTCATCCGCATTTCTCAATGCTGATGACCAAACACCAATGCTGATGAAGATCAACACATCCGCATTAGTTAATGCGGATGAACAGAAGAAAATGCTGATGAATACTTTTGTACTTAGACTAGCTTCCTGATGTATAGTACAGGGATAATTTAGTCATTTTGTAAAGGCCTTTTGTCAGCCTATAAATAAAGACAACTAGAATATTAGAACGTTTAATTGTCATATGTTTCAGAGGTGTCTTGTTACTGTTTCATGCTAGCATTCATTGTAACTTTACACCACCATTAATACAAAGCATTTATGAGTATTTCTAGCGTTCAATGATCTATGTTTATATTATTCCGCAATATAACCACTGACTCAATCATCATATTCGATCCTAGTTGATTCACATCAACTGAGAATATCATTCTCAACACCTAGTCAAATTATGGCCTCCACATCAGTGTGAGCCTGAGGAAGTTGTTAAGTCTGGGCAACTGCAAGTGAGGGTGGTGAGTACTCATTGTCCATACTCATGACAGAACTCCTAAGTTCTGTGGTTGTAGAGACTTTCTCCTCCTTTTTGGTAATATCACCCACTTGCATAGGTGAGCTGGAGGTCAAGTCCACTACTTCCACAGGTTATTGTGGACCTGGTTGAGTTTGTCTTGATGGTCTCTCAGCTAGCTTGCCCTTGAGATCGATGATATCAAGTTGCTGGTCATTGACCCTTTTCTACAAGGTAGTCATTTGAGATTCCAAGTGACTAACCTTGGAGACTAAATAGGTGCATAGTTTTTCAAGTTGGTGCACCTTTAGTTTCAGACTCCCCTCATCTTCAGATGAAGAATCATGGGGGTTTGAGAGAATTGGACTGATGTCCTCTTCCTCATCACCAGCATAGTATTCTTGGCTGCTGGATTTTCTCTTCTCACTGACAACTTCGGGTGAAGTGTCAATGGGTGCCATGGTTGAGGTCTTAATGATGTAATCACTAGCAATAGTGAGAGCCTCTTTCATATGGACCTCCTGAACTTGTTTAGGGAGATCCGCCTCAGTATGGGGTGGATGATGTGGGCTAGACATGGGAGTGGCAAGAGCACTCATCTCTCCTTGAGCAAGGGTGGAGAGGAGAGACTCATGGTACTCACTGAATCCCATGACTTCATCATCATAGAATTCAAGGTTGGGGATTAGTTGGTTGAGATCAAGAGGCTGGGGATGGTAACTGTCCCCTGAAGGTTGTTCACTAGAGTTTTGAGACTCTGAGTGAAGGGTTAAGGCTGTTTGGGTGATGAGCTCATCAGGCTAAGCATGAGGAACCTCAGCACTGATAATATGCGAGATGGGAGTGGTTTGCTCCTCTAGGGAAGTAGGAGCTCCAGTGTCCACTTCCTTTTGCATGGGAGGTAATATAGGGGCCTGCTCGGACTGAATAGCTTGAGCAGGTGTTTGTTTGTGTTTTCTTGAGTAGGTGATGGTTATTGTAGGTTGAGATGGTGGTTGGGAGACAGCAGGTGTCGGTTCAACACTAGCTGGTGCTGCTAGGTTGTCATCTTGAGCAATAAGCTCTAACATTTTGGGGATAAGGGCTGTTTCTACCCCAGAGAATCCCACAGTTGGTTTTCTCATGATTTTAAAGATGTCGGGATTCATCTGTCCCAATTTAAAAATTTTACCTGTTTCCCTCAACTATGAGCACAGTTTCTAGTTAAGAATGTGCTGGACATATCTAGGGAACATGTAATATTCTAGGGAGTCCATGTTAGCAAGCAGATTAAGGTAGACGAAGTGTGAATACCTGAACTTGACCCCCTGAACCAGTCCAGAACTATGAAGGAGAGATCTTCAGGAATCTGGTCCCATCCTCTATGCTTGTTGGATAAGCTGTGTATGACAACATGGAGGAGGTACTTCCACTGGGAAGAGACCTTCCCTTTTCTGAATGTTCTAACTCAGAAATCTCTCTTATAGCACATCTACTCAAAAGATTAGTTTACAGCAGATTTAGGAAAGGACAAATCACCTTCTGCATCATCTAGCTGAAGATGAGCGTTGATGATGACCGGAGTGATAAAGATTGTCCTCCCCTGCACTGTGGCAGACAGTGCCTTCTTCCCATCCATGGTGACCTTTTAGCTGGTCCGTCAGAAGTCTAAAAGATGATCCTCATAGAGAGGAGGATCAATGGTGAGGGAGGTGAAGTAGTTGGTCAAAGAAAGGAAACGACAAACCTCTGAGAAACCAGGATCTTTCTCAGAGTTCAGAAGAACAACCTAATTGTGTTGCCTGTGAAGTTGCATGGAGAAATTGGGTTGGTTTTTGCGATTTTGGTAAGCCATTTGAGTAAGCTTCGTCATGAAGGAATATAAGAAGAAAGGCGGTTTGTGCGTGAATTTAGGTTACAAAGATGTTGCAGATGAAGAGAAAAGTGAAAGAGGGGGAAACTGTTGGGTATTTGTATAAAATGGATTTGAGACAAAGTTAATACGAAAGGATAAACTTTGATATCTGAATGTCGGTCCTAGCTCTGAAAAAGTGCCCAAAAGTAGTTTTCTTGAAAGTCAAAAATCTTCCAAAGGTAATTTCGGTTCGGATGTTTTTGATAAAAGCTTCCGAAGCCAAGTTGGCTTCGGAAGATATTTCTAAGAGTTTTGAAAATTTTGAAAAATACTTAAAGTATTTCTCACTTCAGAGACATAAGTACTTATGGAAGAAAGTTGTTCTTTAATAGCATATGAGTACTTATGAGCAAATTTGGCTTCGGAAGATATTGTAAAAATTTCTTCCGAAGGTAAATTGTCATAAGCAGTTATTTGAAATTAAAGACATAATTTTCTTCCGAAGGTAATTTAGTTTCTTTCGAAAAGAAATATGTTCAAAATTTTCAAAAATCTAAGGAATATTTTCTAAAAGAGTCTTCTTCCAAGATAGTTAGGGTCTTATAAAGGTGATAAAATAGACAATGAAGGACACATATATTTTAGAAATAATATTGAATTTAAGTTTAAGAAAAAGATACTCAAAGTTAATCATCTCAATAGCTGATATGAGATACTTAAATCTCTGTTCATCAAAAGCTTTGGTGAACAGATCAGCATATTATTCATTTGTGTGAACTTTGACTAGTTTGATTAACCCTTTTTCAAAATTATCTCTAATTAAATGATACCTGATGTTGATGTGTTTGGTCCTTGAGTGCTGCACAAGATTCTCTGTACTAGAGATAGCACTATTGTTGTCTTTGTGGATGGGAGTCTCTTTGAAATTGAATCCATAGTCTAGCATATGATTCTGAATCCAAAGCACTTGAGCCCAACAGCTAGCAGCAACAATGTATTCAGCTTCAGAAGTTGATGCAGATACACAAGATTGTTTCTTGCATTGCCATGAGACTATCCTTCCATCAAGAAATTGACATCCCCCTGATTTAGATTTTGCAGTCATGTTGCAGCCACCATAATCACTATCTGTATAGGCATACAAATTAAAGTCAGAATTCTTTGGATATCAAAGGCCTAGTGATGGAGCACCTTTGAGATACTTAGAATTCTCATAACAGCAACCAGGTGTGACATCCTGGGGTTAGCTTGATATCTGGCACAAATGCATGTGACAAATATGATATCAAGTCTATTGGCAGTGAGGTACATAAGAGACCCAATCATAGCCCTGCAGAGATGCTCATCCACACACTCCTACTTAAGATCAGGTCCAAGGGAGTGGTTTCTTTCTATGGGTGTCTTTGCAACCTTACAGTCAGTCATGCTGAATCTTGTTAGTATGTCTTGAACATAGTTTGACTGACTTATGAAGATTCCATTTTCAACTTGCTTCACTTGAATTCCTAGAAAGAAATTGAGTTTTCCCATGGCACTCATTTCAAATCTATTCTTCATCAGCTTCTCAAAGTCCTTGCAGAGCTTTGGATTAGTTGACCTAAAGATAATGTCATCTACATAAGCTTGAACTAGCATTTAGTCATTTCCTGTTCCTTTGATGAAGAGAGTTCCATCTATAGTACCCCTTCTGTAGCCATATTGACATAACTACTGAGATAGAGTCTCATACCACTTCCTTGGAGCTTGGTGCAGCCCATAAAGAGCTTTATCAAGCTTGCAGACATATTCAGGATGATCTGGATCTGCAAAGCCAGGTGGTTGTTTGACATACACCTCTTCATCAATCACCCCATATAAGAAAGCTCACTTGACATCAAGTTGGTAGACCTTGAAATTCTTGGATGCAACAAAAGCTAGGAATATTCTAACAGCTTCAAGTCTTGCTACTAGAGCAAAGACATCAGTGTAATCAATCCCTTCCTCTTGAGCATACCCTTGAACTACTAATCTTGCCTTGTTTTTGATGACAAGTCCTCTATCATCCTTCTTGTTTCGAAACACCCACTTGGTTCCTATGGTAGTCTTTCCTGAAGTAAGAGGACATAGGTTCCAAACCTTTTGCCTTTTGAATTGAAGCAGCTCCTCCTGCATAGCTTCAACCCAACTTCCATCCTTTAGAGCCTCCTCAACTTTCTTTGGCTCCACTAGGGATAGGAAACAAGAGTAGAGGCAAACATTTTTGTCATGGGTTTGTCCTCTTGTTCTTACTCCCTTGTGTACTTCTCCAATGATGTTTGTGGTGGGCTGAGACTTATGGATCCTGAGTTGAAGAATCATAGCAAGTTGATTTGATAGATCTAAATTTGAAAATTTTTGATCAGGCAGTGTAGATTCCCTCACTACATCAACACACTTATCAATAGAGACTTGATCCAACGAGTGTGTGACATCATTGATGTTGTCTTCCATGGAGTGATTGTCAGCATCAAGAAACTCTTGATCACTATCACCACTACCACTTCCTTCTACATTTGAAGCTCCTTCCTTTAAGTTTTGTGCCTTTGAGTTGGAATTTGAAGGCACTTCAGATTTATCAGCTGGATTTGCCATGGTTATGCTGATAGGAGCTCCATTTGCAGAATTTGTTACCACTGGAGCTGAAGTAGATTGATTTGAAGGTCTTCTCAGCTCAAATCTTGGGTCAGGATCTTCTGTTGATAGACTACCTGTAGATCCTAAAACATTCTCACAAGACTTGTTAAAACAGTTGGTAACCAAATCAAGATCAAATAGCCAATCTGGATTAGAACCTCTCACACAAGGAGTGTGTTAATTGAAAGTCACATTGGCTGACTTATCAACTATTCTAGTTCTAAGATTGTATACTCTATAAGCCTTGGCTTGAGAAGAGTATCCAATAAAGTATCCATCATCTGATTTCTTATCAAATTTGGCTATCTGATCTTTGGTATTCAAGATTATGCAAGGACATCCAAATGATCTGAGAAAACCAATGAAAGGTCTCCTTTTGTGCCATAGTTCATAAGGAGTCTTACCATGAGTCTTAACTACTAAAACTCTGTTCTGCACATAGCAAGCAGTGTTCACTGCTTCTGTCCAGAAGGTGATAGGCAGTTTAGAGTCAGACAACATGGTTCTTGCAGCTTTAATTAGTGTCCTGTTTCTCCTCTCAGCAGCATCATTTTGCTGAGGAGTCCTGGCAGCACTACATTGTCTTGTAATACCCTTTTCATCACAAAATGTGTCAATGATTTGCTTCTTAAATTCAGTTCGTTGATCACATCTTATGATCTTGACCTTGTGATCAGATTGATTCTCAATCTTCAGAATGAAATTCTTCAAAATTTCAGGAGTCTCATCCTTAGTTCTAAGGAAAAAGACCTAAGTAAATCTGGTGAAATCATCAGTGATCACTAAACAATATGAGGTCCTTCTTAGACTCACTACACTGGTGGGGCCAAAGAGATCCAAAGTCTATAAGTCGTCCGCTGTGGATGATAGACTGTCCGCTATGGAATCGAAGTCATCTGCTGTGGAGAGGAATAAGTTGTCCGCTTTGTCTTGGATGCTGTCCGCTGTGAACACTTGTATGTTTGTATTAATAGTCGTCCGCTGTGGAGTATTCATCCGTTGTGAATAGAACATCCACTGTGGAGTTGTTCATCAGCTGTGGACTTTGTTCATCCGCTGTAGACACTTAGAATGTTCTTCATCCGCTGCATGGACTTGGTCATCTGCTGTGGGCATTTCTTATCCACTGCCGACACTTAGCAAAAATTATCTTTTATCTACAAACCTAAAAAAAGAAATTTAAGCTATATTAGTGTATGATTTGAATGTTAATGATGCCAATGCGTTAGTTATTGATTGTTTGAATGTTAGAACACATTATGTTTGATTGTGGCAAGCATCATCCTTTTAATGCACTTGTTGAGTCCAACAAGCTCAAAGCACTTCTCTAGACAGTGCCAAAAACACTCAAAGGAAATCTAGTGTGTCTGGACTTCCTAAACCATCAGACAATGCCACTCTAGAAGAAATTTGTGTTATGGGAAAAGACGGAAAACCCAAGACCATCTTGACTTGGGTTGCACCCTCTAACTAATTTCCTTACTTGTGGAGGGACATCAAAGAAGGCTTGACAACATCTGGTATGTTGACAGTGGATGCGCTCGGCACATGACTGGCAATTGTTCCCTTCTTCAGGATTTTAAGAGCAAACATGAAGGAAACGTAGCCTTCGGAGGTGATAAGACAGGTGGAAAGATAACTGGTGAAGGAATAGTATCAAATGGGTTGATCAGCTTTGAAAATATCAACTACTGCTCAAACCTTAAGTTCAATCTTCTAAGTGTATCCCAAATCTATGATAAGGGATATGCAACCTTGTTTGACTCCAAGAACTGCTACATCCTCAAGACAGGTTTTCAAATCCCTAAAGACTGTATCCTTTTGAAAATAGCACGTCATAATAACACATACATTGTTGATATGAACACTGTTTCAACATCAACTCCTGAAACATGTTTATTATCAAAAGCATGTTTATTATCAAAAACATGTTTATTATCAAAAGCATCAGAAGATGTTTCCCAATTATGGCATAGACGCTTGGGTCACTCAAATTTTAACAGAATGAATCAACTTGTAAAAGGTGACTTAGTAATAGGTTTACCACAAAAAGAATTCTTCTGTACAGACCACTGCACCGCATTCTGAAAGGCAAACAACACAGAGTGTCCCATAAGTCAAAATTGGTAAACTCTAACAACACACCACTCAAATTGCTTCATATGGACTTATTTGGTCGAACAAACATCCTAAGCATAGGAAAGAAGCAATATTGTCTTGTTATAGTAGATGACTATTCCAGATTCACCTGGGTTTTCTTTCTACTACACAAGTCAGAAACATCAGAAATCATCAAATCATTTATCACTAAGATTGAGAATCAATTGGATCTTAAAGTTAAATCTTTAAGAAGTGATAATGGTATTGAACTTAAGAATGACTGCATTTCTTCCTTTTGTGTAGAGAAAGGAATCAGTTATCAATTCAGTGTGGCAAGAACTCCTCAGCAAAATAGAGTAGCTGAAAGGAGAAATATAACATTGATAGAAGCAGCCAGATCTATGCTAGCTGACTCTCTATTGCCTATATCCTTTTGGGCTGAAGCAATCAATACAGCTTGCTACATTCAAAACAATACATTAATTATTAAAGAACAAAACAAAACTCCATGAGTTAATGTTTAAAAGAAAACCATTCATTGGCTTTCTTAAAGCATTTGGATGTTCTGTTTAAATATTAAACACCAGCGAACATTTATCCAAGTTTGCTTCAAAAGCAGACGAATGATTCTTTGTTGGATATTCTATCCAAGTTTTCTCCAAAAGCAGACAAATGATTCTTTGTTGAATATTCTGGAAGCTCAAAACCTTACAGAGTATACAATCCAAGACTAAACATTGTAGAAGAAACAACAGATTTTGTTTTTAATGAACACTCTTTCACAAAGAAAGTCATTGGATCAGAATGGTTGTTTGATATTGACACACTAACAAAATCATTTGACATATCATACTTTGATGTTTTAGGTACAAAGGAAGATATTGAATACCCAATGGTACCTCCTCCAACAAATGATGTTCCTTTAACTACTGATCTTCCAAGGAGAACAAACATCACTCCTTCAAGTACTATAGTTACGCCTCCTCAAGATCAAACAAACACATCCACAGGAACATCAACACCCAGTTCATCATCTTCTCCACCTGTGATCAATCAACCACAACCATCTAGTGACCCTCAGTAAAGTAAACAAACAAGGTCACAACATCCAAATAATATTAAAGAAGAAGATGAATATCATTCATTACCAGATACACATCATGATGATGAAAACTTAGGTTTCTTTCATGATTCACCAGAAACATTCCATGAACATTCAGAGCCAGACAATTCCACCATTTCAAATACCATTGCTCATCCATCCACACCAGATTAAACAACCAATAATCTTGATTCAACTATTCCCGTTGATCAGATTGAAACCACAAGAGCTCACAAATATCATCCTTTAGAGAATATCATAGGTGACCTTAATGTCAGATTGACATGAAGTCAAACTGATACAGTAAACATTTGCTTGTAAACCTGTTTCTTATCTCTAACTGTACCCAAAAACATCACGGAAGCACTAAAAGACAACAGTTGGATAGAAGCCATGCAAGAGGAATTACAACAATTCAGAAAGCAAGAGGTATGGAAGTTGGTTGACCTACCTGAAAGTCAATATGCCATTGGCACAAGATTGCTATTCAGAAACAAAGCAGATGACAGAGGGATTGTCATTAGAAACAAAGCAAGGCTTATTGCCCAAGGATACACTTAAGAGTAAGGCATTGATTATGATGATGTCTTTGCCCCTGTACCTAGACTAGAGGCAATCAGAGTGTTCCTTGCATGTGCTTCATCCAAGAATTTCACTGTCTTCCAAATGGATGTCAAATGTACATTCTTCTATGGAAAGATAGATGAAGAGGTATATGCTGCTCAGCCACTAGGTTTTGAAGACTTAGATTTTCCTCACAGAGTCTACAAGTTAGATAAAACTCTGTATGGTTTTCATCAAGCACCTAGGAAGTGGTACGAAACTTTATCTAAGTTTCTATTATATAAGGGTACATAAGAGGAAAGATTGATCAAACATTGTTCTTAAAGAGAAAAGAGCAAGACTTGTTAATGGTTCAAGTCTATGTGGATGACATCCTATTTGGCTCCACCAACATTCAACTTTGCAGAGAGTTTGAAGCCTTATGCAATCAAAGTTCCAAATGAGCACAATGGGAGAACTCACCTTCTTCCTTGGTGTACAAGTTCAACAATATGTTGAAGGAATTTTTATCAATTAGAGCAAGTATGTCAACCAATCATAGCATAATCTATTACAAAAAGGATAAAAGGTACAAAGTAGAAAGTTACAGACTCCAAACCATGATCTACAGTTTACTAAAGCATGGATCTTTTCACCAACTTGTATAAGTTGGTGAGTTTTCAAAGTGGCGGCGGAAAGTTGGTCAGCTTTCTGAAAAAAGTTGATCAGAGAAATCATGTCTTCTCTGTCTTTAGAAGAAATCAGTATTCTGTCTCTTGGCTTTAGAAGACTTTGTCTTCTAAGCTTCAAAAGACTTCACCTTTGGCTTCGAAATATTTTGGTCTTTGGCTTCAGAAGATTTTACACTTAGAATATTTTCTGTATGGAGTGTAGAACTTCTGAAGTAACTTCTATTATGTACATGCATGCAAGCAGGAAGCTCTTTGGTTACTTTGGTCGCATCAGCCTTTCAAGTATAACCTTACAAATTCAATCTGGTTGCTTTTAACTCATCATATTGAGTGTTTGGCTTGTGGGCAGCTCTGATTGCAGCTTGCATGAAGCTGGGGACTTCTCTTGTTTTCTCTCCCCTAGCCTTCTTCTTCCTCTCCCTTTTCTCTTCCTCAATCTCCTATGGAGTCATCTTCCTTTTCTTTTTGTCAATGGTTGGCCAGTATGACACAGGGTGGAGAGAGCTTTGGCCTTTTGATGATTATACTGAGCTTGAGCTCTTGCCAAGGAGAGGATGTGATACACCTTCACCAGCAGGTGTTTCACTAAGGGTACTGGGTGTTGAGGTTGATCTTATCTCAAGGTTCACAGGGTCCATTACTGGGCATTCAACCAAAGTTTCCCCTTTGAAACTAATCTTAGGGTCTGCCTCAGTATCCAGTTGACCAACAGTTTTTATTGCTAGCCTCTGTCTATATAATTTTGATCTTTTTTTGAATTTATCAAGCACCCTTTACTGAATTTTCTCAGCTAACCTACATGCCTGCTTGTTTTGACTTGGATTGGTAAGAGGCACGTCAACTAGAGAGAAACTCTTACAGAATCTTAAGGTCTAAAAATTGAAGACTTCTTGCTGCCCCTGAGACCTAGAGAGTACCATGGCATTTCTTGCAACATCATACCACGATCCCACTATTGGATACTCAGCAGGGTAGGATGGGGCAGACATGGCCCTTGGAATTCCTTCCTCAAATAGTTCTTGCAGTATGGCCTCCACATCAGTGTGAGCCTGAGGATGTTGTTGAGTTTGAACAACTGCAAGTGAGGGTGGTGATTCCTCATTGTCCATACTCTGGATAGATATCCTAGGTTCTGTGGTTGCAGTGACTTTCTTCCCCTTTTTGGTAGCATCACCCACTTGCATAGGTGAGTTGGAGGTTAAGTCCACCACTTCCACAAGTTCTTGTGTGACCTGGTTGAGTTTGTCTGGTAGGTCTCTCAGCTAACTTGCCCTTGAGTTCGGTGATCTCAAGTTGCTGGTCATTGACCCTTCTTTGTAAGGCAGCGACCTGGGATTCCAGATACCTTTGAAACTAAATAGGTGCATGTTTTGGTTAGTTGTTTCACCTTTAGTTCCAGACTCCCCTCACTTCAGATGAAGAATCATGGGGGGCTGAGAGAATTGGACCAAGGTTTTCTTCCTCATTAACAGCATGTTGTTCTTGGCTGCTAGATTTCCTCTACTCTAAGACAGCTTCATGAGAAGTGTCAAGGGGCTGAGTTGCCATGGTTAAGGTCTTAAGGATGTAATCACTTACAAAAGTGAGAGCCTCTTCCATATGGAGTTACTGAACTTGTTCAGAAGACTCCACCTCATTAGGGGGTGAATGATGTGGGGTAGAAATGGGTGTTTCAAGAGCACTCATCTCTCTTTGAGTAGGGGAGGAGAAGAGAGACTCATGGTACTCACTGAAATCCAGATCCTCATCATTATAGAAAGCAAGTTCAGGGATTGGTTGGTTGAGGTCTAGAGGCTAGGGATGGTAACTTTCCCCTTAAGGCTGTTCATTAGAGTTTTGAGACTCTAAGTGAAGGCTTAAGGCTAGTGTTGGTGTAGTGAGTTTATCAGGGTGAGCATAAGGAACCTCAACACTAATCCTTGAAGAGATAGGAGTCGTTTCAGGAGAAGTGGGAGTTCCAGTGTCCACTTCCTACTACATAGGTGAGTATATGGGGGCCTGCTCAACCTGAATAGAGTGAGCAAGGGTTTGATTGGATTTTTTTTGTAGGTGATGGTGATTTGAGGCTGTTTGGGTGGTTAAGAAGTAGAAGGTGTGGGTTCAACACTTTCTTGTGTTGCTAGGTTGTCACCTTGAGCAATGAGCTCTAACATTTTTAGGACTAGGGCTGTTTCTACCCCTGAGAAACCCACTGTAGGTTTTCTCATTGTCTTGAAGATGTCGGACTTCATCTGTCTCATTTTAAGAATTTTACATTTACCTCTTAACTGTGAGCCCAGTTTAGAGTTAAGAATGCGTTGGACATATCTAGGAAACATATAATACTCTAAGGAGTCCAAGTTAGCAAGCAGATTTGTATATACAATTTGAGAGTACCTAAACTTGACTCCTTGAACCATGCCATGGACTATATAGGAGAGGTCCTCTAGAATTTGGTCCCAACCTTCATGCTTGTTGGATAGACAGTGGATGAAAACATGGAGGAGGTACTTCCATTTGAAGGAGACCTTCCTTTTTCTAAAGGTTCTTACGGAGTAATCACCCTTATAGCCCATCTGCCTGAAGGACTGGTTCACAGCAGATTTTGGAAAGGACAACTCGCCTTCTTCATCATCCATCCTGAGATTAGTGCGAATGGTGGCTGGAGTGATGAAAATCATCCTCTCCTCCACTATGGCAGACAATGCCTTCTCCCCATCCATAACGACTTATTGGCAGGTCCTCCAGAATTCCAAAAGTTGATCTTCATACAGTGGAGGGTTTATGGTGAGGGAGGTGAAGTAGTTTGATACAGACAAATACTGACAGACATCAGTAAAACCAGGATCTTTCTCCGAGGATAACAGAGCAACCTGATTGTGTTGCCTGTGAAATTGCATGGAGAAATCGGGTTGATTTTGTTGATCAGGGTTGGCCATTTGTGAGTAGCTTTAGGTGAAGAAAGTTATGAACGAAGGTGGTTTGAGAGAATTTAGGTTAGGAAATTGTAGATGAAGAAGGAAGTGAAAAAGGGGGAACCGTTAAAGGTATCTTTATATGAACTGGATTTGAGACAAAGTTAATGCAAAATAATAAACATTGAAATTCGGATGTCGGTCCCACCTCTGAAAAAGTGCCCAAAAAGGTAGTTTTCTTGAAAGTAGAAAAATATTCCGAAGGTAATTTGTATTCGGAAGTTTTGAAAAACTTCTGAAGCCAATTTTGGCTTCGGAAGATATTTCTTAGATTTGCAAGAATTTGCTTCGGAAGAGATTTACTTGGAGAAAATTTGCTTCTGAATATAGTTTGTTTTTGCGAGACATTAAGCAACAGAAGTTTTATTCAAGAATAAATATTTCGAGACTAATTTGCTTTCGGAAGAAAATTGTTCTTCAAGGCATATAAGTATTTTAAGCTTCGAAAGATATTCTTGAATTTCTTCCGAAGGTAATTCACTTATTAGAATTAAGGACATAAATTTATTCCGAAGTCTACTTTAATATCTTTCAAAAGAAATTATATTTCAAATTCCTTTAAGTCTAAGGAATATCAATTAAAAAAATTTTCTTTCAAGATAACTGGGCATATATGAGTGATGAAATAGACAACTATAAAGACACATTTTAGAAAATAATTCTGAAATTAATTTGAGAAAATCTAGTCAAAGTTAATCATCCCAATAGCTGATATAAGATACTTAAGTCTCTGTTAATCAAATACCTTAGTGAACAAATCAGCATATTGTTCATTTGTGTTGACTTTGACCAGGTTTATCAAGCCTTTCTCAAAATAATCTCTTATCAAATGATAACTGAATATATGAGTTTTGTCTTTGAGTGCTGCATAGGATTCTATGTAATAGAGATAACACTGTTGTTGTCTATGTGGATGGGAGTCTTCTTGAAGTTAAATTTATAGTCTAGCATCTGATTCTGAATTCAAAGTTCTTGAGCACAATAGCTTGCAGCAGCAATTTATTCAGCTTCAGGAGTTGATGCAGACACATAGGATTGTTTATTGCATTGTCATGAGACTATCCTTCCACCAAAGAACTGACAACCACCTGATGTAGACTTTAAAGTCATGTTGCAGCTGCCATAGTCACTATCTGTATATGCATATACACTCCCCCTCATGGTTAGGACCTAGAGAGTGGTTTCTTGCTATGGGATTCTTAGCAACCTTACAGTCAGTTACATAAAATCTGGTTAGTATGTCTTGTACATACTTTGACTGGCTTATGAATATTCCATTTTCCACCTGCTTCACTTGAATTTCTAGAAAAAGATTAAGTTCCCCCATCGAACTTATTTCAACTCTATTCTTCATCAGCTTCTCAAACTCTTTGTGGAGACTTGGATTAGGTGACCCAAAGATGATGCCATCTACATAAACTTGAACTAGCATCAAGTCATTCCCTATTCCTTTGAGGAAAAGTATGCTGTCAATGGAACCTCTCTTGTAACCATGTTGGACAAGATACTATGACAGTGTCTCATACCACTTTCTTGGAGCCTGATATAGCCCATAGAGAGCTTTACCAAGCTTGTAGACATAATCAGGATGATCTAGGTCTTCAAAGCCAGGTGGTTGTTTGACATACACTTCCTCTTTAATCACTCCAAACAAAAATGCACACTTAACATCAAGTTGGTAGAATTTGAAGTCCTTGGATGAAGCAAAAGCCAGGAATATCATAACAGCTTCAAGTCTTGCTACAGGAGCAAAAACATCAGTGTAGTCAATCCCTTCTTTTTGAGTGTACCCTTAACAACTAATCTAGCCTTGTTTTTGATGACAAGTCCTCTATCATCCTTCTTGTTCCTAAAAACCCATTTGTTTCCTATAGTAGTCTTGGCATGAGGAAGAGGACATAGTTTTCAAACCTTTTGCCTTTTGAATTGAAGCAGCTCCTCCTATATTGCTTCAACCCAACTACCATCCTTCAGAGCTTCATCAACTTTTTTGGGCTCTATCTGACACAAGAAACAAGAGTGTAGACAAACGTCTTTGTCATGGGTTTGTCCTTTTGTTCTCACTACTGTCTCAACATCTCCAATAATGTTTATGGTGGGGTGAGACTTGTGGATTCTTAGCTGAGGAATCATAGTAAGTTGATTTGACAAATCTAAATTTGTGAAGTTCGGATCTGGTGATTAAGGATTTCCCACCACATCAACACACTTATCAAGAGTGACTTTATCCAATGAGTGTGTGACATCATTGATGTTATCTTCAGTGGAGAAGTCTTTAGTATCATGAAATTCTTGGTCAGAATCACCATCTCCATTTCCTCCTACATTGGAAACTACTTCATTTGAGTTTTGGGCCTCAAGACTGGAATTTGTAGGCACCTCAGATGTATCAGCTGAATTTGTCATTGTTATGCTCATAGGATTTCCACCTGTAGGGTTAGTTACCATTGGAGCTGAAGTAGTTTTCATGATTGGTCTTCTCAGCTCAAATCTTGGGTCAGGATATTCTGTAGATAAGTTACCTATAGATCCTGAAACATCTTCACAAGATTTGTTAAAATAATTGGTAAATAAATCAAGATCAAATATCCAATCAGGACCAGAACCCTTCACACTTGGTGTGTGTTCATTGAAAGTCACATTGGTTGACTTCTCAACTACTCTAGTTCTAAGATTGTAAACTCTATAAGCCTTAGCTTGAGAAGAGTATCCAATGAAGTGTCCATCATTTGATTTCTTAGCAAACTTTTCCAGATAATCTTTAGTATTCAAGATGGTGCAAGAACAACCAAATGATCTGAGTAAACCAATAAAAGGTCTCCTTTTGTGCTACAGCTCATAAGGAGTCTTAACATGGGTCTTGACAACTAAAACTCTATTCTGCACATAAAAGACAATGTTAATTGCCTCTACCCAGAAGGTAGTGGGCAGTTTAGAATTAGAAAACATGTTTCTTGCAGCTTCAATAAATGTCCTGTTTCTCCTCTCATCAACACCATTCTGCTGAGTAGTCCTGGGAGCACTATATTGTTTTGAAATACTGTTTTCTTCACAAAATAAATCAAGGATATGGTTTTTAAATTCAGTTCCTTGATCACAGCTTATGGTCATGACCTTGTGATCAGATTGATTATCAATCTTCAGAATGAAAGACTTCAAGATTTCAGGAGTCTTATCCTTAGTTCTAAGAAAGAAGACCCAAGTATATCTAGTGAAGTCATGTATGATAACAAGACAGTATGAAGTTTTTTTAACTCATTACACTTGTGGGGCCAAACAGATCCAAGTGTAACAAGTGAAAGGGGTAGTGATAGAGTTGATTTCCTTTCTCTTGTGAGACACTTTATGTCACTTTCCTTTGAGACATGCAACACAGTGGTCATCACTTATAAACTCTTTCTTTGGCATTCTAGTTACAAAATCATTTTTTAATTAATTTGTTCATGTTTTTAAAGTTTACATGAAACATTCTTTTATGCCAAAGGAAAGACTCATCACTATTGCCTTTAGACAGACTGCAGAAAACTTATTTAGAAGAGCTTGAGAACAATGCTCTCATGTTCAGTAAAGAACATATTATGCTTTTGGTCACAAAATTGAGATACACTCAAAAGATTGTACTCAAGCTCTTTGACAAAGTTTACCTTCTCAATGCTGAGCTTACCATATGTGACCTTGCCACTACCAGTTATGTAACCACCAGATTCTCCTCCAAAAGCAACTGGCCCTCCATCAATCTTCTCAAAGTCTTGTAGAAAGGAGCCATTGCCTGTCATGTGCCTGGAACAGCCACTGTCAATGATCCTTACATTCCTTTTGGTCTTGAGCTGTTCCTGTGCAGAAAGAGTTGGTTGGTTACATTTGGAGACCCAAGCCTTGCTTGTCTTGGGTTCATTAATATTAACAGAAGATAGGTCAATAGTTATGGATCCTATGTGTAAGCTTTGGGAATCTTGGGTTGTTGATGATGAGGAAACTTTAGTCACTTGGCCTTCCTTCATCTTTCATACCATCTTTGAAAGACTAGACTTCGCCTTCAATGCTTCGGAAGTTCTTACAACTTTAGAAGTTTTGCAGACTGAACCTTCGGAAGTTTTTGCATCCACTGCAGACTTCTGTACTTTGGAAGCATTTCTTTCTTCCTAGGCCAAATTTTCTTCCGAAGGCAATTTTCCACTTATCTTCTTTGCCATCATTTTTTAGCTTTTGAAGTAAATTTACTTTCCTTACGAAGCTATTTTCTTCTTCTTCATCTCAAAAGTGTTTTTGATCATGTTAACAATACTTTTGGGATTGTAGATGCAATCTTTAGGGAGATAAGAAGTACTGCCACACATGATGCATTCAGTTGAGATACTTCTAAGAGATTTTTTCTAAGAGGCTGGTTGAGCTTGATCTTTTTCCAATTCTTTCTTAACCATTTCAAATGATGCAACAGGCATTTTAGGGACAAACTTGCTCTTGGAACTGGATGGTTAAGATAGTGCAGAAGTGTAAGGTATTTGAAAGAGGCTGATGCACTCAAAACAGTCAAGGTGGTTCCTGCATGCATGCACTTTGTGCATGATAGAAGTTACTTCGGAAGTTTTACACATTGCAAAGGAAATTCTCTAAGTGTAAAATCTTCCGAAGCCAAACACCAAATCTTCCGAAGCCAAAGATGAAGTCTTCCGAAGCTTAGAAGACAAAGTCTTTCGAAGCCTCAAAGATAGAAGATTGATTTTTTTCGAAGACAGAGAAGACATGCTTTCTCTGATCAACTTTTTCAGAAAAGCTGACCAATTTTCCGCTGCCACTCTGCAGACTCACCAACTTATACAAGTTGGTGAAAAGGTCCATGCTTTAGGAAGCTGTAGATTAAGGTCTTGAGTCTGTAACTTTCTACTTTATGTACTTTTATCCTTTTTGTATTACATTAGGATGCGAGCTACGACATGTCATAGTCACTAGTCAAAAGGAAATCAGGCTTTTGACTTTACATTGATCTTGTTGTCTAGATTAGTGTTTCCAGTTGGCCTGTATGGCCGGCTGTAGGATGTAGTATAAAGTATCTCAGATCCTTGTATTTTATTCCTATTCTTTGTAACACTTTTAAAAGAACTTGAGAGCAATGTACTTTATCCTTGAAAACCATTCTGTGTGTTGTTCTTGGTTCTGTCTCATCTTTACTTGCTTGTGTTTCTTTGTATCACCAAAAGGTTCCAGTTCCCTATTTGATTTGTTAAGTGTTCTAAGTCTCTCCTCATTGTGAAACTGATTGCATTGAACTCCTTCACCGGTCCTGCAAGAAGTGGTGCACCTTTTATCAACATTCCTCTCTTGACTAAGATGGTTTGAACTTGGGAGCACCTTTAAGATATCTAAATTCTTTCTAGCAGACTTGGTTTAGTTGAGTTTTGTGCCTTTGAGCTGGAATTTGTAGGCACCTCTAATGAGTCAGCTGAATTGGTCATCGTAGTGCTGATAGGATCTCTACCCGCAGGGTTAGTTACCATTGGAGCTGAAGTGGCATTCAAATTTGGTCTTCTCAGCTCAAATCTTGGGTCAGGATGGATCTCCTATTGATAATTTACCTATATATCCTGAAACATCTTCACAAGATTTGTTAAAACAGTTGGTAACTAAATCAAGATCAAATAGCCAATCAGTACCAGAACCCTTCACACTGGTAGTGTGTTCATTGAAAGTCACATTGGCTGACTCCTCAACTACTCTAGTTCTGAGATTGTATACTCTATAAGCCTTAGTTTGAGAAGAATATCCAATAAAATGTCCATCATCTAACTTCTCATTAAATTTGGCTAGATGATCTTTGGTATTGAAGATGGTGCATGAACATCCAAATGATCTGAGGAAACCGATGAAAGGTCTCCTTTTGTGCCACAGCTCATAAGGAGTCATACCATGAGTCTTGACAACTAAAACTCTGTTCCGCACATAGCAGGCAGTGTTAACTGCCTCTGCTTAGAAAGTGATAGGCAGTTTAGAATCACATAGCATGGTTCTTGCAGCCTCAATAAGTGTCTTATTTCTCCTCTCAGCAACACCATTTTACTGAGGAGTCCTAGGAGCACTGTATTGTCTTGAAAACCTTTTCCTCACAAAATGAATCAAAGATATGATTTTTGAATTCTGTTCCTTGATAACATCTTCTGATATTGAACTTGTGTTCAGATTGATTCTCAATCTTCAGAATGAAGGACTTCAAGATTTATGGAGTCTCATCCTTAGTTCTAAGGAAGAAAGCCCAAGTATATCTTGTGAAGTTATATGTGATCACAAGACAATATGAAGTTTTTCCTACACTCATTACACTTGTGGGGCCAAAGAGATCCAAGTGTAATAAGTGAAGGGGGGTAGTGATGGAGTTAATTTCCTTTGTCTTATGAGACACTTTGCTTTCCTTTCAGAAAAGCAACACAATGGTCATCACTTGTAAACTCTTTCTTTGGCATTCCAGTTACCAAATCATCTTTAATTAATCTATTCATGTTCTTAAAGTTTACATGGCACATTCTTTTATACAAGAGGAATGACTCATCAGTATTGGCTTTAGACAGAAAGCAGGATACTTCTCCAGAAGAGGAGGTTTCTTGCAAATCCATCTTGTACATGTTCTCTTTCGTGGGGGCTCTGAGCAGGATATGCTCTTGAGGAATGACCACCCCGGGCTTGAGAACAATGCACTCATGTTTAGTGAAGAACATGTTATGCTTCTAGTCACAGAATTGGGATACACTTAGGAGATTGTACTCAAGGTCTTTGAAAAAGTTTACCTTTTCAATGCTGATCTTACCATTTGTGACTTTGCTCCTTCCAGCGATGTAACCACCAGATTCTCCTCCAAAAGCAGCTGGTCCTCCATCAAACTTTTCAAAGTTTTGCAGCAAGGAACCATTGCCTGTCATGTGCCTGGAATAGCCACTATCAATGATTCATACATTCCTTTTGGTCTTCAGCTGTTCCTGCACAGAAAGAGATAGTTAGTTACATTTGGAGACCCAAGCCTTGCTTGTCTTGGGTTTAGTTGTATTAACAGAAGATAAATCAACAATTATGGATCCCATGTTTAAGCAATGAGGATCTTGAGCTGTTGATGATGAGGAAACTTCAGTCACTTGGCCTTCCTTTGTCTTCCATAGCATCTTGGACAAACTAGACTTGGCCTTTAATGCTTTGGAAGTTTTTACAACTTTAGAAGTTTTGCAGACTGAACCTTCGGAAGTTTTTCCATCCACTGCAGACTTCAGTACATTGGAAGCATTCATTTCTTCCAAGACAAAAATATCTTCCGAAGGCAATTTTCCACTTATCTTCTGAGCCTTCTTTTAGGAGCTTCCGAGAGAAAGAGACTTTCCATCTGAAGCTGCTTTCTTCTTCTTCATCTCAGAAGTCTTCTTGGTCATGTTGACAGTACTTTTGGGATTGTAGATGCAATCCTTTGGAAGATGAGAAGTACTGCCACACATGATGCATGTAGTTGAGCTGCTTCTGAGAGACTTCTTCTGAGAGGCTGGTTGAGCTAGATCACTTTATAGTTTCTTCTTCACCTTTGCAGATGATGCAGTAGACTTCTTAGGGATAGGCTTGCTCTTAAAACTAGATGGTTCAGGCAGTGCAGTAGTGGTGCACTTTTTATCAACCTTTTTCTTTTGAGAAGGATGGTTTGAACTTGAACTAGGACTCCTGGTACTAGAATCCATAGTTAAGTTTGCAGTCTTCATCACCTCAAACCAAACAGATATGAATACTTGCTTTTGCTTCAAGTCAAAGGTAGTCTTGATCTTTTGAGCTTTCTTGCCTTTTCTCTTTGCAGTCCTGATCAAGTTCTTTCTTGTAGACTTGGCCATCTTTGTCCATTTCTTCTCTGCAAGAGAATGGTGTCCCACATCAGATTGAACCTTCTCATATAGTTTAGGTTCATCCTTCACCATCTCCTCTTCATCAATATCACCTTCATCTTTCTCTTGAGCTGGATCTTCTAGAGGAAGCTCATCTTCACAAGTTCCACACCTTGGTTGTCTCACAGATAATAGAGTGTGTGGAGGAGCTATCTTAGTAGATCCCAGTCCCTGCCCGTTTTGATAAGACACTTTGGCATGCAGAGATGAAGATATGATGTTCTTGAATGTTTCTTCTTCGAGAACACATTTTTCTGCCCTGGCTTTATTGATCACAAGCTCAGCCTAGCATTCAGTTAGCTTAGCAATGAGATATTTGATTTGAGTCCTGTAATTTGTGTGCTTATGTTTAGAGTAGAAATTGTTTTCTCTAGATCTTCTATTTTAAGTTTATAATCATTTTCTGCTCTTTTAAAATCAGCTTTTAAGATATTCAAAGACTCAAGATCAGATCTCACTTCTAAGTACTAGGACCTATACATGCTAACTTTAGCAATGCACTCAGGTGTATAAAGATATTCTATTACCGTAGGTTCTTCATGGTTAGCCATCAAGGCATGGTTTGGAGAAGCATCTTCAACCTGGAGACTCCAATCAAAGCCTCCTTCTTCAATAGCTACTGCAGCCTATTGCTTGGGCTTCTTAGCTGTTGGAGCTCCATTAGTGTAGTTTGATTTGGAGTGTGCGTGGCCACCATTTGTTCTTGGTTCCTTGCACTCTCTAACAAAGTGTCCCATCTGGTTACAGTTGTAACACTTCACTTTGCTTTTATCCAGTCCAAACTTGCCACTGGATACATTGCTAGGAAATTTCCTCCCTGTACTTTGGTAGAACTTCTTGGTTCTGTGAGTGAGAAGAGCCATCTGCTGCATAATCTCCATGTACTCAGATCATCTGGATGAATGCAGTCCAAGTCTTCCAAAGTAAAGAGAAAGTTGCCTGAACTTTCATAAGAAGAGCTTGTCTCTTGGAATGGGCTTCCTTGGATGTAGCTCTCCCTTGCTGTCTCCGGGAAAGTGATGAAAGGGCCCTGTTGTGAGTTGTCAAGGTAGCTAAGAAGATGATGTTGGGCTTCTCTACTATCCATTCAACCACATGGAGGGCAGAACTCTTGTGGGTACTGGTTGAGCTGTGAGATGGGTTTTGCATGTTCATCTCCATTTGGTAACCGCTCTATCATACCATAGAGCTCAGTAAGGGTAAGAGTTGAGAGGTTCTCAGTTCTCTTGATGGCCACACAGTAGTGAGTCCATTCTCTGGAAAGAGAGAACATAAACTTTCTCACAATGTCCCTATTCTCCAGTTTGACACCAGTATCCACCAGAGTGTCCACAATCTCAACATATCTGAAGTACTGCTAAGTCATGGTTTCACCGGCCTTGAAGGTGAAATTCTCATACTGCTGCCTCATAAGGTCTTTTTTGTTCTCCTTGGCTTCCTCAAACCCCTCATACATCAACTTCGGTGTATCCCAAAGCTACTTGGCAGTTTTGCATTTCTTGAAGCCTCTATAGATAGAGTTAGGAAGAGCAGTTTGAAGAGCGGTCATGGCCTTCTGATCTACATCTATTCTCTTCCAATCCTTATCAGAATACTCAGCCACATCCTTTGGTATCATTTCACCAGCAGCAGTTGCTGAGGGTGTGCATGGAACATGAGGTCCAGAGACAACAGATCTCCACATCCTGCTGTCTTGAGACTTGATGAACCCTTCCATTCTTTGGCACCAAGTATCAAAATCAGCAGGAGTGATCAGTGGAGACTTTGTCATTATGCCGGTTTCAATGTCAGCTTTGGAGAGAGCTACCATTTGAGCATGTAAGTGTTTTGTGAAACTGAGCAGATTTAATATGGTAAGATCTTACAATCAAGAGCCTGGAATGCTCTGATACCAATTGCAGGACCGTTTGTGGAGGTCAGTGCAACAGTTTTGTAGGAGAGTTTGGAGAGTGAACTATTGATTAACACTTACCGGATCAAATAGGGAACCGGCTAAGAAATAACTAAGAACTTAAAGTAAAAGAACACAAGCAGAAATGGTTTTCAAGAATGCTGTATATTGCTCTCAAGTTCTATTACAAAGTTACAAAGTGATCAAGTGATGATTCTCTAAATACAAGACCTGAGAAACTTTATACTATATGCTACAGCCGGCCGGCTAGATACAGTGATCTAGACAACAAAATCAATGTAAAGTCAAAAAGGCAGATTGCCTTTTTGACATGTGACTATGACATCCATAGTTCACATCCTAATGTATTACAAAAAGGATAAAAGTATAATAGTAGAAACTTACAGACACCTAGACCATAGTCTACTGTTTACTAAAGCATGGACCTTTTCACCAACTTATGCAAGTTGGTGAGTCTTCAGAGTGGCAGCGGAAAGTTGGTCAGCTTTTCGAAAAAGTAGATTGGAGAAAGCATGTGTTCTCTGTCCTCAGAAGAAATTAGTCTTCTGTCTTGTTGGCTTCTGAAGACTTTGTCTTCTAAGCTTCGGAAGAATTCATCTTTGGCTTCGGAAGATCTTGGTCTTGGCTTCGGAGGATTTTACACTTAGACAGTTTTCTTTGGAGAAGTGTAAAACTTTCGAAGTAACTTTTGCAATGCATATGCATGCAAGCATGAAGCTCTTTGGCTTCTTTGGTTGCATCAACCTTTCAAGTATTCCTTACACACTAGCTTCTTCAATTCAGACCACTCATCTTGCTAACTGCCCTGCTACCCTAAGCCTAGATGATATTGTCCCACCTACACAAGGCTGAATCCACAAACGAGTGGGTAGCAAAGTTCACTTTCAGATCCTCTCTACACTCGCTGATTTCCAGCATAGCCTCCATCTCTCTCACCCATCGGTGAGCCGCAGCAACATTCCTATTCCCGTCAAAAGTCGAGGGCTTACACCTCTAAAACGCCCCATAGTTACACGCTTTTGTAGTTTCCTTGACCGGTTCCTCCTCATCATCATAGAGATAACCATCTCAGTCTCTTGTTGCTCCTGTTCTCTAGATCCTTCTTTTTTCATTTCCCCGAGCAGCCATTCTTCTTCTCTTTCTTCTCATTTCTTTCATCCTCCCTGATAACTTTAATAACTTCGATCACCACAGATAGTAGAATCGTCTGCATGACTTGGTGCACCTCATCAACTATGGCCTCTTTCACTAGGCCTTCAAATTGGCACTCTCATCTCCTCCCTCGGGATCATGAAGTTCGGGCTCTTTTTGAGCCTTCTCCGTAGTTCTAGCTCTATTTCTAGTGACATGTGGCCCAGCACCACGTCAACCACGACCATCACCTCGAGACGCTTTCGAAGATCTACCACCCGCTATACCTAACTCCTATAAGATTTAAATGCCAACATGATCATTCAAGGTAATAGCCAAGGTTATGACAAGTATGGGAAGTTCCTAATTACACTAGCAGGTTGTGATTAGCTACTTACCTTACCCTCTATCCCCTAGACATTTCCTATCCTGATTATCTCGGTATTTAAACCTACTATTAACACATAATTCACCTTGCGCACGCATACAATTCTGTTTTCATTACATTTCATAAAAACATTTACCTACAGGCATGTAGCTACTTGGATTGGCATCCCTTTCCCTTTTGTCCCATTTTCAGTTTAAGTTTTGGTTTTAAAAATGATTTATAACCATTTCTCTTAAACTTTTGCTCTAATACCAACTTGTAAGGCCCCATCCCTAGGAAGCCTCACAGCTGGCCATTCATAGCATAAAACATTCATAAACATAACATTTGCCGCGGAAAACATATCTTTCATTAAAAGCTTATACTTGTCTCAAAACATCAAATTCATTCCTTTACATTTCAAAAATAGTACTAACATAAACTTCTTTCCCAAAATATGGAAGTCAGACTTGAACTATCTCAGTAGCTCCCACGTCTATGCCTGCGCCTCCTCAGCACCACCACATACCTACCAACTATTATGCATACAAAGTCAGTGACGCTGAATGAGTTGTAGTTTAAATAAATAAATAAATACTTTTCATTTAATAAAACTTTGCCTCATTGATATGCGAGCATACATCAATACTTACACGTCAATACATTCATTCATTATCTTTCAACATCGCTACGTTACTTTTGTGCATTCATCATTATCTTTCACTGTAATGGATCAATGCCATGTGCTAAATCCCCAACATTGTGCACGAAGCTGGTACTACGTTGAGGCATATAAATAAACCTCCATACATTGTGCATGAAGCTGACAACAGTACCGAGATAAAGCGACAAGGATCCCGTATCATTCGTGGTCAATCTCAAGGATTAGGCCCCTGAAGCGCATTCTCATGGGCTAGCTAAGCCGCACTATAGTTAAGCTAACAACAACATGGTTGTGCATCTCTATTCATTTTGCTTGCAAGACTTTTATTCATTCATTACGTTCCACTTATTTTTACCATTATCTATCACTTTCATTACATAATACTTTACTTATAGTAATATATAACATACCAAGTAAAGTCACATAGCAAAAGTTTATCATTTTGAAAACGATTCAAATATAAAGTAACATAACACATATCATAGCAAATCGTGCGAGAACCTAAACCATGCGACAACATCATTTCCTGCGAGAACTTTACTCAAGTCAAACCCTTGCACAACAAGTCACTTCTGTCGGGCGAGAACATACATGTCGCGTGAGACTTTTCAGATTTGAAATCTCTTAGAACCTAAGGTATCTAAATCGCGCAAGAACTTACGGATTTCCGCCTAAATCCAACTTATCACGTCTAAGGCTAGAACAACATTCTCAACACCATAAACAACATAATCACAAACATAAACATGCATTTTTAGTGTGCATAATAGCCACAAAACATAAAACTTGCATAAAAAGGGGCTAGAAACTCACTTTCTCAAAGATATAGCTCAAGTTTTCTTTCTCGAGAGCTTCTTTCAAGCAGAAACTACCCATACATGGATTTTATTCATCAACAACCATCACTTGCTACATAAACAACTTGGTACACGAGTTCTTTACCTTAAACACTTCCAATCTTCATTTCCTCTCTCTAACTTCTCAGCTTTCTCTCTCTCCAGCAGCAAGTTTTTGCATGGTAATTGAGGCAGATGGGTGTTCTTTACTTTTATAAAGTTCAGAACTTTTCGCTAGGTTCTCGCGCGAGAACTTTTATTCGCGCGAGAACTTCTCTAGTTCACGCAAGACTTCAGCTTTCTTTGATCCTTTGGAAATTTTAGGGTGTGACATGTTCATAAAAGGAATATCCTCTTTTGAACGGATGCAAGTCGACAGGTCAAGGAGGGTACTAGGGATTAACCCTAATGATCGTCTTATAATATTAATTAATCCCTGGCGGGCCCCTGGCCCAATCAGATTAATTTTAGCCCATGATTAACCCGAAAACCCGCAACAAATGACGTTTAATAAATAAACGTTTATACTAAGTAATTTATAACTATTATAAATTATAAAAACCAGATATAGTTCACAAGCTTCAGTTAATCAAATAAAGTGGACTTTAACGTTCGTTACCCAAGGTGTAACTTTTATAGTTCAGAGCTTGATTGGCAACACCAATTAATCGAACCCGTACATATTAAATCCAACAATGTTAACCTAAACCTAATCAAAAACCAAGTTAAGACTTCAAAAAGTAAAAGACTTAAAACAAATTACACGTATGTAATGAATATCACCAATTCATTTAAGATAAATCTAAAGCTTATGGGTTGGGCTTAGATGACTAATTAATTAGCTACTAATACCTATGAAACAAAATTAGGAACCTTGCAAGTCACTAGCACTCTAAACCCCGAATACTTAACGCAGGAACGAGCTAAGGTGAGTCTCATGAATCTCCTTTTTACTTAAAACTTTTAGGGTGAAATACATACATTTTAAAACTTATTTTATGGTTCAATAGTTCTTGATCTTGTCCCCTAATGTTAACATAATCACTAACTCCATTGGGAGCCGCGCAATTTGTGGATAGTAGTATTTAGGGAATCCCCGCACACAATGAGCTCTTATGACAAGGAAAGCCCCCATTGAGATTCAATAATATTTGTTTCACAAATTAGTGTAGATTAATCATGCTTAGCAGCGCAATCACAAGCCCATAACAATATAAGGTATGGCTTAAGGGATGTCTTAGCACTCGGGAGGGTAACTCGAGTCCAGGTTTGATTGATACTGTTTATAGTTCACCAATGTTATTGTTAATTTATTTTAAATTGTAATATGTCTTGTGTCTTAAACTTATGAGCTCAACAACATCATGTTGATGTATTTTAGGTGTGTATTTCAAGATAAGAATAACCTTTCAGGTGATCAATGATAGGAAATGATCAAGTTGGACCCTTGGAGATTTAGCCATCGCCCTATCTATTTATTATGTTGAAGACAATTTATTTTAAATGTATTTTGGGTTTTGAAAAATGTTTATTTGGATAATTTAGATTGAATGAATGTCATGTAGGCCGTTGACCCTTGAAATTAAATTTATTATAAGACATATCTATTGTATCCACTGCATTGAATTGATATTAGTCAGCCACAGCCAGTCTCGGTCAACAGGGTGTGACAAACACGAACAACAAATCATGTGCGAAAAGTATTCGTGAACAGTTTAAGAACAAGTTAATTTCTTAATGAACGAACATGAACAAGGGCCTTTTCATGTTTTTTTGATTCATTTGCAACGCTAAGTTTTCATACCAGATCAACTTCTTTGTTTTTCATCTCTATCAATGTTGATACAACATTTGAGTTTATGATAATATGATCCAACTTCAAAACAAATCCTGCTGATAATATACTGTAAAACTAGTCTAATAACATAAGACTAGTATGTAGGACCTGCGCGCTGCGTGGGGTATCGAAGTCTCGAGTTTTCCCCTTGCAGCTAGGTTTGTTATTAGAAATTTATCTGAGCTTTTTCTCCTATTTCATGTAAATACATTGAAAGAGTCAAAAATGGGTTGAAATACTTCATCCATTGCAATTGATTGGAGCAAAACTGAGTTCGTATGTACTTAAGTTGGAGAATTTGGATCATTACCTGAGAGGCACAACTGATGCCCTCAGACTAAATCCAATAAATTTGTATCTATGTTAGATTAATCTTCTTTTAATCCTTATTTATATATTTAAGCCTCATACAATCAATTTCTATTTTCTCACATGCTTGTTTTCATGAGTTTGATTGTATTAGGATTTATTTAATTTATTATAACACATATATTTTCATGTATGTTATATAATATATACATACATATCTATACTACTATATAAAGCATATAGGGAGGATACAATTGTAATTTTATTCAAAGTGTATGTAACACCCAGAAGTTAAAAAAAAAAAAAAAAGAAAGAGAAAAGTGAAGAAAAAGGAAAGAAAAAGCAAACTAACCTAAGTTGAGGGGTTAAAATGGTAGAAGGGACAAAGTTTTATATTACTTTGTTCAAAAGGTGGTATGGCCGCCCACATCATCCCCTGTACCATCTTTCTATCGATTTTCTAGAGAGAGAAAGCAGAGAATTCTCTCGGGCTTTAGAGAGAAGAAGAAGAAAAGGCTGATTCATGTTAGTTTTCGGATGTTGGGTTGATCTTGGCTGATTTTTAGCGTTCGGGTATGTGCTTATGTGTTTGTGTGTGCTCGGTTGTGTGTTTTTGGTGTTTTTAGGTGCTCGAACTCATAAGCATTCGGGTTTGAAGGAAGTCTTACTCGAAAGTTGCAAGAGGTGAGTTCTAGATCCCCGTTTTCAAATGTTTTAACTGATTTTGGGGCCGAAAATGCATGTTATAACATTTTTATTAAAGTTGGGTGTGTACCCGTATGTATGTGAATGTGCCCTGTTGGGTGGGTGTATGTTCCTTGATTTTTGGGTTATGTTCATGATTTTATGATTGTTGTGATGCATAGTATGCTAGAAATTAGGCTAGATAGGTTAGATTGATGATTATTGGTCTGAAAATGAGGTTAGTTAGAAAAGCAGTTGGCCATGCGCCTAAGTGCTCATGCGCCTAAGATCATGCGCCCAAACAGTACCCAAACGCCCAAGGTCCATGCGCACAAATAGTGCCCATGCGCCTAGAATATTGCCCAGGCGCCTAAGTATGCCCATGCGTCTAAGTCTGCCCAAATGTCTAAGTATGTCCATGCGCCTAAGCCGGGCTCATGCGCCTGCATAGTGTCCATGCGCCCAGAAATCTGCCCATGCGCCTAAGTAAGGCTCGTGCGCCCGAATAGTGCCCATGCGCCTGATTCGCTCATGCGCCTAAGTATCCATGCGCCCGCATAGTGCTCAAGCGCTTACATAGTGCTCATGCGCCTATGCCTTAAAAATTTTCTGAAATTTTGGGAAAGAGAGATTTTTAGGCTATGACTTCGAATGTTTCCGGGGGTGATGTATGATGATGTTAGGTATGTTTAAGGCCTGTTTTCTTTATGTTCCTTATTATGTATTAATCCGTGGCTTTACGTGGTGTGATTATGATAATGATTGTAAAGTATTATCTTAACGAAGCGAAAGATCTAAGATAATGAAAGTGGAACATAATGAATGAATGAATGAAAGTCATGTAAGCAAAATGTAAGGAGGTTCACAACTCCTTGAGAGTTGTCAGCTCAACTGTGTGTCATACAGCATGCGATCTTGGCTGCCCCATGAAGGTTCACACACAGGGGAATCAGTCTTGGTGACTATTCCATACGTGCGAAACAGGGTCCTTGTCGCTAAACCCTAGATTAGTTGGCTTCGTGCCCAAGAGGGGGGTTTAGCATATGACAGGACCTAGATAGAAGTGAAAGATAATGTAACGTACGAAATGTACGAAACGTGCGATATGATCAAAATGAACGATGACGGAAGATAATAAATATTACCTTGATGTATGTATGATGTATGATCATGTACGAAAGTATGAAAAGGTTATAACGAATGAAAGGTAATATATTTTTATAAAACTAGAACTCACTCAGCAACGCTGACTTTTATGCATTTTCAGTTGGCAGGTAAGGGTTGCTGAGGATGGCACGGGGCGAAGCTACTTGGCAAGATTTTGGATGGCATCCATTTTATGACTGAAATGATGTTTTTGTTATATAATGCAACCGAACTGTGTTTTGTAATAATAGAAATGATGTATTATTTCGCAAAAGCGATTATTAATATATGAAATAGTTTTTGTCAAATTATTCCGCTGCAATGATTTATTAAATGTAATATGTTTTAATTATCATGTGCGATGTACGTCCAACTGTGAGTGTCCTGGGAACGGGGCCTTACAAGTTGGTATCAGAGCCAAAGTTTAAGAGAAATGGGTAAATATTTTCAAAAAAACCTAAACTTAAACTGAGAATGGGACAAATGGAAGGATGCCAGTGTAACACCCGGAAATTTTAAAAGAAGAGAAAAAGTGAAGAAAAAGGAAGAAAAGCAAAATAACCCAAGTTGAGGGGTTAAAGTTGTACAATGGACAAAGTTTTATATTAATATGTTCAAAAGCTGGTCATGGCCGCCCATGACCCCTGTACCAACTTTCATTCGGATTTCTAGAGAGAGAAACAGCAGAATTCTCTCGGCTTTAGAGAGAGGAAGAAGAAGAAGTCGAAATTCAGGTAAGTTTTTTGATTATTAGGGTGTACTTGGCTGATTTTCAGCCTTCGGGTATGTGCTTATGTGCTTGTATGTGTGTTCGGTTGTGTGTTTTGGTGTTTTTAGGTGTTTCAACTCATAAGCATTCGGGTTTGAAGGAAGTCTTACTCGAAAGTTGCAAGAGGTGAGTTCTAGATCCCCGTTTTTAAATGTTTTAATTGATTTTGGGGCTGGAAATGCATGTTTGAACGATTTTATGAAATTCGGGTGTGTACCCATATGTATGTGTATGTGCCCTGTGGGGAGGGTGTATGATTGGGAAATTTATGATTTATGTTTATGTTCATGATTTTATGCTTGTTTGGTGCTTAGTATGCTAGAAACTAGGCTAGAACAGGTTAGATTGATGAGCTGAGGTCTGAAAATGATGGTAGTTAGAAAGTAGTTAGCCATGTGCCTAAGTGCCCATGCGCCTAAGATCATGCGCCCAAATAGTACCCAAACACACAAGGTCCGTGCGCACAAATAGTGCCCATGCGCCTAGGATTATGCCCAGGAGCCTAAGTATGCCCATGCGTCTAAGTCTGCCAAAACGTCTAAGTGTCCATGCGCCTAAACCAGGTTCATGCGCCTGCATAGTACCCATGCGCCCAGAAAGTTGTCCAGACTCCTAAGTGTTGGCCGTGCGCCCAAATAGTGCCTATGCGCCTGAGTCGCCCATGCGCCTAAGTAATCATGCGCCCGCATAGTGCTCGTGCGCCTGCATAGTGCTCATGCGCCTAAGACTTAGAAAATTTTCTGAAATTTTCGGGAAAGAAGGACTTTTAGGCTATGACTTGGGATGTTTCCGGGGATGATATGTGATGATTATATGATGATGTTATGTATGTTATGGTTTGTTTTCTTTATGTTCCATATTATGTATTACTCCATGGCTTTAAGTGGTGTGATTACGTTAAAGAATGTAAAGTATTATCTTAACGAAGCGAAAGATCTAAGATAATGAAAGTGGAACATAATGAATGAACGAATGAAAGTTTTGCAAGCAAAACGTAAGGAGGTTCACACCCAATGAAGGGTGTTAGCTCAACTGTGTGCAGTTTAGCTAACCCAGAAGGATGCACACGGGGGTCTAATCCTTGTGATTGACCAAACGTATGGGACCTTTGTCGCTTGCCTCAGGTACTGGAGTCAGCTTCGTGCACAATGTTAGGAGTCTATTTATAGACTTCGGCCCAGTAACCAACTTCGTGCACAATGTTCGGGGTATAGCACATGGCATTGGTCCGGATGAAAGTGAAAGATAATGATGAAAGAACGAATGACGTACGATGATGAATGATGTTAAAAGATAATAATAAATATTATCTGTATGTACGTATAATGAATGATCACGAAAGAAAGTAAAGAAAGATTTTCTAAACGAAAGTAAAGTATTTCTATTATAAAACTAGAACTCACTCAGCAACGCTGACTTTTATGCATTTTCAGTTGGCAGGTAAAGGTTGCTGAGGATGGCACGGGGTGAAGCTACTTGGCGAAGATTTTGGTTGCCATCCATTTTGTGTAATAATGAAACCAGATGACGATTTGTAATGTACTAATGTTGTAAACAGTATTTATTAATATATGAAATGGTTTCGTTAAATTTTCCGCTGTAAATGTTAAATAGATTTTTTTATAATTTTGAGGTAATATGTGCGATGATTGTCCAACTGTGAGTGTCCCGGGAACGGGGCCTTACAGCCAGCCCAAGTAGCTACGTGCCATCAAGTATTTTCTTTAAATGTAAACCGGTATTACGTGCGCATGTTATCTGCTTTATGTGCTTTTAGTAGATTTGGATACTGATATAGTCAGGATAGGAAATGCTCGGGGTATGAAGAGCAAAGTAAGTGGCTAATCACAACTGGCCACTGTAATTAGGGACTTACTATACTTGACATAAACTGAGCTATCACCTTGAATGACCGTGTTGGTGTTTGAATCTTATAATGTATTTAGGGGATGGCTGGTGGTAGATCTTCGAAGGCTTCTAGAGGTGGAGGCCGTGGTGGAGTGGTTCTGGACCGCGTGTCACAAGAGGTGGTGCTAAGGCTGTGGAAAGGACGCCTTAAGAGCCTGAGACTCCTCATCAGGAAGGTGGTGATGAGAGTGCCAATCTAAGGGCCTCGGTGAAAGAAGTTGTTGTTGAGGAGGTTCACCAGGTCATGTAGATAATCCTGCCGTCTGTGGTGGTTGAGGTGATTAGAGCTGTGAGGGAGGATGAAAAGAAGGAGAAAGAGAAGACCGCGGGAGAAGCGTGGCAACGGGAGACTGAGACGGTTGTCTCTAGTGATGAGGAGGAGGAAGAAGCGGTGCCAGGAACAGCTCGGGGCTGTAATTATGGGGCATTCCAAAGATGCAAGCCCCCGACTTTTGATGGCAATGGCAATGCTGCTGCTGCTCACCGCTGGGTGAGGGAGATGGAGGCAGTGTTAGATATTAGCGAATGCAGAGAGGATCAGAAGGTGAAGTTTGCCACCCATTCATTCGTGGACTCGGCTTTATGCTGGTGGGACAATATTGTCCACGCCGAGGGTAGCAGGGCAATTGGAAAGATGAAGTGGGATCGCCGCCCGGCCAAGCACTTTTAGGTCGGTGGTTGATCTGGCGGGGAGGCTGTATGATGAACGGGAGGTGGCAGTAGTTGAAGTGAGCAAGAAAGGTGGTGGTGGTGACAGAAACTTGAATGGAAAGCGGTTTGGACGTGGTGGTGTCACTCCAAACAACAAGGTTGCAAGGGTGGATAATCGGCGAGTGACCGCATCTGGTGCGGGGACGAAGAGGTGTGGTAAGTGCGGAAAGGAGCATACGGGAGAATGTAGGCTGGGATTTAACGTCTGCTTCAAATGTGGGAAGCCTGGTCACATAGCAAAGAATTGTGGGGTGACGTAGTGTTTTAACTGTGGCGGAGAGGGTCACCTGAGCAGGGATTGCAAGAAGCCGAGGGCTGAGAGTTCCGGAGCAAGGAAGATGACCGGAACTGAAGGGCAGAAGGCAAGCACCAGAGCCTTCACGATGACCACAGAGGAGGCTAGGACGGACCCCGATGTTGTGTCATGAACGTTTCTAGTAAACCAAACTCTCGCTTCTGTGTTATTTGATTCAGGTGCAAGTAAGAGTTTTATTTCTGCTGCTTTCTGTGCAAATTTGCCTGTTAGAAGTAGAAGTATTGATGAGCCATTCGATGTAGAAACTACCATAGGTAAGTCTACCAGGATTTCTGATCTGATAGAAGGTTGTGACATAGAACTAGAAGGTCATAGGTTTCCTACTAGACTGTTTGTGATGAACTTAGGCGGGTTTGATGTAGTCCTAGGGAGGGACTGGTTAGCGGCTTATGAGGCAAAATCGTGTGCCGCAAGAAGATGATCCGACTGATAGCGCCTGACGGGAGTTCGGTGACGATCTACGGTGATAGAGTTATTACGGTTCCGAAGGTGATTTCAATGGCGGTGGCGGGGAAGTATATGAAACGTGGATGTGATGCCTACCTGGCTTACGTGAAGGATGTGGACATGTCAACACCACAATTGTCCGATGTACCAGTTGTGTGTGACTTTCCCGATGTGTTCCGAGAAGATTTAACGGGTATGCCACCGGACCGTGAAATCGAGTTTCAGATTGACTTAATACCGAGTGCTCAACCGGTTGCCAAGGCACCATATCGTTTGGCTCCATCCGAAATGAAAGAACTGATTCAATTGCAAGAATTGTTGGATAAAGGGTTTATTCGACCGAGTATCTCTCCCTGGGGTGCTCTGGTCTTGTTTGTAAAGAAGAAGTACGGTAGCATGAGGATGTCCATCGACTACCGCGAGTTAAACAAGTTGACGGTGAAGAACTGATATCCCCTACCCAGAATCGATGACTTGTTAGATCAGCTCCAAGGTGCCAGTTGGTTCTCGAGGATAGATCTTTGATCGGGTTACCATCAGCTGAAGGTGAAGGAGCAGGATATCCCTAAAATAGCTTTTCGCACACGTTACAGACACTCTAAGTTTTTCGTTATGTCTTTTGGTTTAACCAACGCGCCAGCTGCTTTCATGGATTTGATGAATCGAGTGTGCCGGCCGATTTGGGATAAATCGGTAATTGTGTTTATCGATGATATCCTGATTTATTCGAGGAGCGAAGAGGAGCATGCCGGTCATATTCGGGAAGTGTTGGAGACGCTTAGAAGGGAGAAGTTGTATGCCAAGTTCTCCAAGTGTGCATTCTGGTTGCGCGAAGTTCAGTTTTTGGGTCACGTGGTGAATCGCGAAGGGATCATGGTCGATCCGGCAAAAGTAGAAGCTGTGATGCAATGGAAGTATCCAAAGACGCCATCCGAGATTCGTAGTTTCTTGGGATTGGCGGGGTATTATAGGAGATTCATCCAAGACTTCTCAAAGATAGCTTCTCCGTTGACCAAGCTGACCCGTAAGGACGTGAAGTTTGTATGGGGTCAAGAGCAAGAGAAGGCTTTTGAGGAGCTAAAGGCGAGGTTGACGCAAGCTACAGTCTTGTTATTACCCGAAGGAAGCGAAGATTTGGTGGTTTACTCAGATGCTTCTTATTTGGGATTGGGTTGCGTGTTGATGCAAAGAGGGAAGGTTATAACCTACGCATCCCGACAGTTGAAGGTTCATGAGGTTAATTACCCCACTCATGATTTGGAGTTAGCGGCTGTGGTCTTTGCATTGAAGATTTGGAGGCATTACTTATATGGGACGAAGTGCACTATCTTCACCGACCACAAGAGCTTGAAGTACTTCTTCAAGCAGAAGGATTTGAATACGAGGCAGAGACGATGGTTGGAACTTATAAAGGATTATGATTGTGAGATCCATTATCATCCGGGCAAAGCCAATGTAGTGGCGGATGCCCTTAGCCAAAAGGAGAGACCTAAACCGATCCGGGTGAAGGCTTTTCAATTGGTTATGACCTCCGATGTTATGAAGCAGGTCAAGGAGTTTCAAGATGAGGTGTTGAAAGAAGATCGGCTTAACTCCGAAAGGATGAGAGGTCTAGTCACGGAATTGGGAGAAAACACTCTCGGTGTTAGAACCCGATTTAGGCGAATGTGGATTCCTCGTTATGGAGATTTACGTGGAAAGATCATGGATGAGGCTCATAAGACTCGATACTCCATTCATCCCAGTGCTACAAAGATGTATCATGATATGAAGAAAGATTATTGGTGGCCGGGTATGAAGCGTGAGGTAGCGGAGTATGTGAGTAAGTGCCTTACTTGCTTACAAGTGAAGGCGGAGCATCAGAAGCCATACGGGAAGATCCAACCTCTGGATATACCCGAGTGGAAGTCGGAGCATATCACCATGGATTTTATTATGAAGCTGCCGCGAACGGCAAGGGGGTATGATGCCATATGGGTGATAGTCGACCGTCTGACGAAGAGTGCTCACTTCCTACCGATCTGTGAACGTATTCATCCGAGAGATTAGCGGATCTGTTCATCAAGGAGATTGTGACTCGTCATGGTGTACCGGTGTCTATTGTGTCTGACCACGACACTCGGTTTACATCTAAGTTTTGGAAGAGATTTCACGATGCGATGGGGGCGAGGTTACACATTAGTACGGCTTATCATCCTTAAACGGATGGTCAATCAGAGAGGACGATTTTGACGCTTGAGGATATGCTTCGGGCATGCGTCATTGACTTCGGAGGAAGTTGGGACGAACACTTACCGTTAGCTGAATTCTCATACAACAACAGTTATCATGCCAGCATTGGTATGCCACCCTATGAGATGCTATACGGTAGGAGGTGTAGGACGCCCGTATGTTGGGGTGATATTGGTCAGAAAGAATTAGGGAGCATTGAGGTGATTGAGGCTACTACTGAGAAACTGGAAAAGATCAAAGCCTTTATGAAGGCAGCCAAAGATAGGCAAAAGTCGTATGCGGACAAGAGACGTAGACCAATTGAATTCAAGGTGGGCGATAGAGTTATGTTGAAGGTTTCACCTTGGAAGGGTATCATTCGGTTTAGAAAGCGGGGCAAGTTGAGTCCGAGGTACATAGGGCCTTTCCGAATCATTTCTCGAGTAGGAGAGGTGGCCTATAGATTGGAATTGCCCGATGAGTTAAGTGGAATTCATCCAACATTCCATGTATCTCATCTGAGAAAGTGCTTAGCTGATGAAGATTTGGTTGTACCACTGGAGGACATTGAGCTAGACGAGCGACTCAATTATGTGGAGCAGCCAGTGGCGATCATTGATCGAAAAGAGAAGAGGTTACGGAATAAAGTGGTTCCCTTAGTGCGAGTACAGTGGAAACATAAAAAGGGATCCGAGTCTACGTGGGAACCTGAGGAGGAGATTAGACAGCATTATCCTCAGCTGTTCGAGGAATAGTAGGTTTCGGGGACGAAACCTAAATAAGGGGGTGGACTTGTAACACCCGGAAATTTAAAAGAAGAGATAAAGTGAAGAAAAAGAAAGAAAAGCAAAATAACCCAAGTTAAGGGGTTAAAGTTGTGCAAGGGGCAAACTTATTTATTAATTTGTTTAAAAAGGTGGGCATGGCCGCCCATGACTCGTGTACCATTCTTTCCATAGGCTTTAGAGAGAGAAAGAAGCTGAGATCTTCGGGTTTTAGAGAGAAGAAGAGAAAATCAGTTTTTAGGTTAGTTTTTGGTGTTTTGTGTTGTTCTTGGCTGATTTTCAGCCTTCGGGTATGTGCTTATGTGCTTTTGTATGTTCGGTTGTGTGTTTATGGTGTTTTTAGGTGTTTGAACTCATAAGCATTCGGGTTTGAAGGAAGTCTTACTCAAAAGTTGCAAGAGGTGAGTTCTAGATCCCCGGTTTTAAATGTTTTAACTTGTTTTGGGGCTGGAAATGCATGTTATAACATTTTTATTAAAGTTGGGTGTGTACCCGTATGTGTATGTGTGTGCCCGGTTGGGTGGGTGTATGTTCGGGATGATTTTTGGTTGTGTTCATGATTTATTGCTTGTTATGATGCTTAGTATGTTAGAACTAGGCTTGGAACACGTTAGAATGATTTGCGGTCTGAAAATGATGTTAGTTAGAAAACAGTTGGCCATGGGCCTAAGTGCTCATGCGCCTAAGGTTCATGCGCCCCAATAGTGTCCATGCGCCTAAAATTATGCCCAGGCACCTAAGTGTTCCCATGCGCCCAAAACCTGCCCAAACGCCTAAGTGCCCATGCGCTTAAGTCAGGCTCATGCGCCTGCATAGTACCCATGCGCCTAGAAAGTTGTCCAGACGCCTAAGTGTTGGCCATGCACCCGTATAGTGCCCATGCGCCCAAAACCTGCCCATGCGTCTAAGTATTCCCATGCGCCTAAGCAGTCATGCGCCCGCATAGTGGTCATGCGCCTGCATAGTGCCCATGCGCCTAAAGACTTAGAAAATATTCTGAATTTTTGGGAAAAAGGGACTCTTAGGCTATGACTTGGAATGTTTTTCGGGGATGATGTATGATGCTGTATGATGGTGTATGATGTATGATGTTGTATGTGATGCTATATGATGATGTGATGTATGTTTATGGCCTGTTTTCTTTATGTTTCTTATTACGTATTATTCCGTGGCTGTACGTGGTGTGATTATATTAATGAACGTAAAGTATTATGTAATGAAAGCGGAAGTTAATGATAATGAAAAGTGGAACGTAAAGAATGAATGAAAAATCTTGCAAGCAAATGTAAGAAGGTTCACACCCAATGAAGGGTGTTAGCTCAACTGTGTGCGGTTTAGCTAACCCGGAAGGATGCACACGGGGGTCTAATCCTTGTGATTGACCAAACGTATGGGACCCTTGTCGCTTGCCCCAGGTACTGGAGTCAGCTTCGTGCACAATGTTAGGGGTCTATTTATAGACTTCGGCCCAGTAACCAGCTTCGTGCACAATGTTCGGGGTATAGCACATGGCATTGGTTCGGAATGAAAGTAAAGATAAATGATGAATGTACGAATGACGTACGATGATGGAAGATAATAATGAATATTATCTATGTGTACGTATGATGTATGATCACAAATGAAAGTAAAGAAAGGTTTTAAACGAAAGTAAAGTATTTTTATTATAAAACTAGAACTCATTCAGCAACGCTGACTTTTATGCATTTTCAGTTGGCAGGTAATGGTTGCTGAGGATGGCACGGGGTGAAGCTACTTGGCAAGTTTTGGATGGCATCCATTTTGTGTAACAATGATGTTTTTGTGTTGTAATGCAACCAAACGATGCATTATTTCGCAAAAGAAATTATTAATGCATGAAATGGTTTTTGTTAAATTATTCCGCTGTAATGTTTTTTAGTAGATGTTAATATGTTTCTAAATTGTATGTGCGATGATTGTCCAACTGTAATCGTTCTGGGAACGGGGCCTTACAAGCTTCATCCATGATTTTTCCACGTAAGTCTCCATAACGAGTAATCCACATTCGCCCAAATCGGGTCCTAACACTGAGAGTGTTTTCACCCAATTTCGTGAATAGACCTCTCATCCTTTCGGAGTTAAGACAATCTTCTTTTAACGCCTCGTCTTGAAACTCCTTGACCTGCTTCATAACATCGGAGGTCATAACCAATTGGTAAGCCTTCACACGGAACGGTTCAGGTCACTCCTTTCGGTTAAGGGCATCCGCCACTACGTTGGCTTTGCCCGGATGGTAATGGATCTCGCAATCATAATCCTTAATGAGCTCCAACCATCGCCTCTGCCTCATGTTCAAATCCTTCTGCTCGAAGAAGTACTTCAAGCTCTTGTGGTCGGTGAAGATAGTGTACTTCGTCCCATATAAATAGTGCATCCAAATCTTTAATGCGAAGACCACAGCTGCTAACTCCAAGTCATTAGTAGGGTAATTAACCTCATGAACTTTCAGCTGTCGGGATGCGTAGGCTATAACCTTCCCTCGCTGCATCAACACGCAACCCAACCCCAAATAAGAAGCATCTGAATAAACCACCAAATCTTCGCTTCCTTTGGGTAATGACAAGACTGGAGCTTGAGTCAACCTCGCCTTCAGCTCCTCAAAAGCCTTCTCTTGCTCTTGACCCCATACAAACTTCACGTCCTTACGGGTCAGCTTGGTCAACGGAGAAGCTATCTTCGAGAAGTCTTGGATGAATCTTCTATAATAGCCCGCCAATCCCAAGAAACTACGAATCTCGGATGGCGTCTTTGGAGACTTCCATTGCATCACAGCTTATACTTTTGCCAGGTCGACCATGATTCCTTCGGGATTCACCACGTGACCCAAAAACTGAACTTCGCTCAACCAGAATACGCACTTGGAGAACTTGGCATATAACTTCTCCCTTCTGAGCTTCTCTAACACTTCCTGAATATGATCGGCATGCTCCTCCTCGCTCCTCGAATAAATCAGGATATCATCGATAAACACAATCACCGATTTATCCAACATCGGCCGGCACACTCGATTCATCAAATCCATTAAAGCAGCTGGCGCGTTAGTTAAACCAAAAGACATAACGAGAAACTCGTAGCGTCCGTAAAGCGTGCGAAAAGCTGTTTTAGGAATATCCTGTTCCTTCACCTTTAGCTGATGATAACCCGATCGAAGATCTATCCTCGAAAACCAACTGGCACCTTGGAGCTGATCAAACAAGTCATCGATTCTTGGTAGGGGATATCGGTTCTTCACCGTCAACTTGTTTAACTCGCGGTAGTCGATGCACATCCTCATGCTACCGTTTTTCTTCTTTACAAACAAGACCGGAGCACCCCAGGGAGAGATACTCGGTCGAATAAACCCATTATCCAACAGTTCTTGCAATTGAACCATCAGTTTCTTCATCTCTGTTGGAGCCAAACGATACGATGCTTTAGCGACAGGTTGAGCACCGGGTATCAAATCAATCTGGAACTCGATCTCACGGTCCAGTGGCACACCTGGTAAATCTTCTCGGAACACATCGGGAAAATCACACACAACCGGTACGTCGGTCAATTGTGGTGTTGACGTGTCCACATCCTTCACAGAAGCCAGGTAGGCACTACATCCACGCCTCATGCACTTTCCCGCCACCGCCATCGAAATTACCTTCGGAACCGTAGTAACTCGATCACCGTAGATCGTCACCGAACTCCCGTCAGGCGCTGTCAGTCGGATCATCTTCTTGCGGCACACAATATTCGCTTCATAGGCCGCTAACCAGTCCATCCCTAGGACTACATCAAACCCGCCTAAGGTCATCACAAACAGTCTAGCAGGAAACCTATGACCTTCTAGTTCTATGCCACAACCTTCTATCAGATCAGAGATCCTGGTAGACTTACCTATGGCAGTTTCTACATCGAAGGGCTCATCGATATTCCTACTTCTAACGGGCAAATTAGCACAGAAAGCAGCAGAAATAAAACTCCTAGTAGCACCAGAATCAAATAACACAGGGGCAAGAGTTTGGTTTACTAGAAACATACCTGACACAACATCGGGGTCCGTCCTAGCCTCCTCCCTGGTCATCGTGAAAGCTTTGGCGCTCGCCTTCTGCCCTTCACTCCCAGCCTTCTTCTTTGCCCCGAAACTCTCAGCCCTCGGCTTCTTGGAGTCCCTACTCAGATGGCCCTCTTCACCACGGTTATAACATCTTGCAACCCCACACTCCCTTGCCATGTGACCGGGCTTCCCACACTTGAAGCAGACGTTCGATCCCCATCTACACTCCCCCGTATGCTCCCTTCCGCATTTACCACACCTCCTTGCTCCTGCCCCGGGTGTGGCTACACGTCGGTCATCCACCCTGGCAACCTTGTTGTTTGGAGCGACACCACCGCGTCCAAACCGCTTCCCATTCTAGTTTCGATCCCCATCACCACCCTTCTTGCTCACTTCAACCACTGCCACCTCCCGCTCATCATACAACCTTCCCGCAAGATCTACCACCGACCTAAACGTGCTTGGCCGGGCAGCGATCATGTGCCTGCGAATATCCGCCGGCAAACCTTGGATGTACCTCTTTATCTTTCGTGACACAGGTGTCAGGTCCGGCACCAGTCGTGCCATCTCATTGAACTTCGTGGTATACTGTTGGTGTGTCATACTTCCCGCCTCCACCTACAGGAACTCCCTCTCAATCTTATCAAGTTTCCTGTAAGGACAGAACTCCTCAATCACCAACTTTTTTAGCTCATCCCACTTCATCTTTTCAATTGCCCTGCTACCCTCGGCTTGGACAATATTGTCCCACCAGCATAAAGCCGAGTCCACGAATGAATGGGTGGCAAACTTCACCTTCTGATCCTCTCTGCATTTGCTGATATCTAACACTGCCTCCATCTCCCTCATCCAGCGGTGAGCAGCAGCAGCGTTGCCATTGCCATCAAAAGTCGGGGGCTTGCATCTTTGGAATGCCCCATAATTACAGCCCCGAGCTGTTCCTGGCACCGCTTCTTCCTCCTCCTCATCACTTGGGACAACTGTCTCAGTCTCCCATTGCCCCGCTTCTCCCGCGGTCTTCTCTTTCTCCTTCTTCTCATCCTCCCTTACAGCTCTAATCTCTTCGACCACCACAGACGGCAGGATCGTCTGCATGACCTGGTGAACTTCCTCAACAACAGCTCTTTCACTGAGGCCCTTAGATTAGCACTCTCATCACCACCTTCCTGGTGATGAGTCTCGGGCTCTTCAGGTGCCCTTTCCGCAGCCTTAGCACCACCTCTTATGGCACGCGGTCCAGCACCACATCTGCCACGACCTCTACCTCTAGAAGCTTTTGAAGATCTACCACCAGCCATCCTCTAACACACTATAAGATTCAAACACCAACACGGTCATTCAAGGTAATAGCTCAGTTTATGTCAAGTATAGTAAGTCCCTAATTACAGTGGCCAGTTGTGATTAGCCACTTACTTTACTCTTCATACCCCAAGCATTTCCTATCCTGACTATATCAGTATCAAAATCTACTAAAAGCACATAAAGCAGATAACATGCGCACATAATACTAGTTAACATTAAAGAAAATACCTGATGGCACGTAGCTACTTGGGCTGGCATCCTTCCATTTGTCCCATTTTCAGTTTAAGTTTAGGTTTTTTTTTTTTTTTGAAATATTTTACCTATTTCTCTTAAACTTTGGCTTTGATACCAACTTGTAAGGCCCCGTTCCTGGGACACTCACAGTTGGACGTACATCGCACATGATAATTAAAACATATTACATGTCATAAATCATTGCAGTGGAATAATTTGACAAAAACCATTTCATATATTAATAATCACTTTTGCGAAATAATACATCATTTCTATTATTACAAAACACAGTTCGGTTGCATTATATCACAAAACATCATTTCAGTCATAAAATGGATTCCATCCAAAATCTTGCCAAGTAGCTTCGCCCCGTGCCATCTTCAGCAACCCTTACCTGCCAACTGAAAATGCATAAAAGTCAGCGTTGCTGAGTGAGTTCTAGTTTTATAAAAATATATTGCCTTTCATTCGTTATAACCTTTTCATACTTTCGTACATGATCATACATCATACATACATCAAGGTAATATTTATTATCTTCCGTCATCGTTCATTTTGATCATATCGCACATTTCGTACATTTCGCACGTTACATTATCTTTCACTTCTATCTAGGTCATGTCATATGCTAAACCCCCCTCTTGGGCACGAAGCCAACTAATCTAGGGTTTAGCGACAAGGACCTCGTTTCGCACGTATGGAATAGTCACCAAGACTGATTCCCCTGTGTGTGAACCCTCATGAGGCAGCCAAGATCGCACGTTGTATGACACACAGTTGAGCTGACAACTCTCAAGGAGTGGTGAACCTCCTTACATTTTGCTTGCAAGACTTTCATTCGTTCATTTATTGTGTTCCACTTTCATTATCTTAGATCTTTCGCTTCGTTAAGATAATACTTTACAATCATTATCATAAGCACACCACGTAAAGCCACGGATTAATACATAATAAGGAACATAAAGAAAACAGGCCTTAAACATACCTAACATCATCATACATCACCTCCGGAAACATTACAAGTCATAGCCTAAAAATCTCTCTTTCCCAAAATTTCAAAAATTTTCTAAGGCATTAGGCGCATGAGCACTATGCAGGCGCTTGACAACTATGCGGGCGCATGGATACTTAGGGCATGGGCGACTCAGGTGCATGGGTACTATTTGGGCGCAAGAGCCTTACTTAGGCGCATGGGCAGATTTCTGGGCGCATGGGTACTATGCAGGCGCATGAGCCTGGTTTAGGCGCATGGACACTTAGGCGTTTAGGCAGTTGGGCGAACGGGCATACTTAGGCGCCTGGGCATAATTCTAGGCACATGGGCACTATTTGTGCGCTTGAACCTTGGGCGTTTGGGTACTGTTTGGGCGCATGATCTTAGGCGCATGAGCACTTAGGCGCATGGCCAGCTGTTTTCTAACTAACATCATTCTCAGACCCAAAATCATCAATTAACATGTTCTAGCCTAGTTTCTAGCATACTAAGCATCAAACAAGAATAAAATCATAAACATAATCATAAATTATCCCGAACATACACCCTCCCAACAAGGCACACACACATACATACGGGTACACACCCAAATTTAATAAAATGCTATATCATACATTTCCAGCCCCAAAATCAGTACAAAACATTTGCAAACGGGGATCTAGAACTCACCTCTTGCAACTTCCGAGTAAGACTTCCTTCAAACCCGAATGCTTATGAGTTCGAGCACCTAAAACACCAAAAACACACAACCGAGCACACACAAACACATAAGCACATACCCAAAGGCTGAAAATCAGCCAAGATCAACCCAACATCCGAAAACTAACCTGAATCAGCCTTTTCTTCTTCTTCTCTCTAAAGCCCGAGAGAATTCTCTGCTTTCTCTCTCTAGAAAATCGACAGAAAGATGGTACAGGGGATGATGTGGGCGGCCATACCACCTTTTGAACAAAGTAATATAAACTTTGTCCCTTGTACCATTTTACCCCTCAACTTAGGTTAGTTTACTTTTTTTTTTTTTCTTTTCTTCACTTTTCTCTTCTTTACAATTTCTAGGTGTTACATAAGTCACAAATTATAAATAAAAAAACTAAATCAAGTTTTCATTCCCAATGTACTATATATAACTCTACATTGAGGTTAAAGGATATAAATATGCATATTACAATCAAACCAAACATATGAATGAGCCAACTCAACATTAAATTTAAAGTCAAATGATTACCTCAGCGAGAACCTAAGTTTCATCTTTAACAACCAAATCAAGCGAATACAAAGTAAAAAAAAACAGTTGAACAGAAAAACAACTAATGATGGGTTTTAGTCGATAAGTTTTAAAACAATTTTCTTTAAAGATGTTGATATTTTCATGAATGTGTGTAAACTGCATCTATGTGTCAGATGCATTTCTGGAAAGAATAATATTCTAAACAATTTGTGAATTTTTAACTACATTTTCTAAATAAAAATTTTGTGGGCTCTTAAGCTTTTAGAAATATTTGACTTCTTAGGGCATTTGTGATGTATGGACCTAGCTTAACACCAAATTCAAAGTAATAAAGGTAAGGAATACTTGAAAGGCTTATGCAACCAAAGTAGCCAAAAAGCTTCCTGCTTGCATGCATGTACATTGCAGAAGTTACTTCAGATGTTTTACACTTCTCCTAGAAAATTGTCTAAGTGTAAATCTTCCGAAGCCAAGACCAATATCTTTCGAAGCCAAAGATGAAGTCTTCCGAAACTTAGAAGACAAAGTCTTCCCAAGCCAACAAGACATAAGACTGATTTCTTTCGAGGACA